>JAOQMS010079028.1:0-21592 GCA_027563885.1 Erythroxylum longipes | reverse complement strand
GAGATCAAGAGAGCTTTAAAATGTGAAGAATCTTATATACTTTTATATAAAGATGTTTTCTTAACTATTAATGAGCTGGATCCATCTTTGTCGTCTAGTGTTTTCTCTTTGTTGTAGGGCTTCAGTGACTTATTTCTAGAGGAGATTTTTGATGGATTGCCCCCTTTTAAAGCCATTGAGCACTATATAGAATTGCTTCCTGGAGCGTCAATTCTGAAGAAGCTTGCATTTAAAGCCAATCTAGAAGAAACTAAAGAGATCCAAAGACAAGTTGAAGAGCTTATGAAAAAAGGCTTTGTGAGAGAAAGCTTGAGCCTATAAGTGTTGATTGTAGAGCCATCAATAAAATCACGATGAAATATGATTACCCTATCCCTCATTTAGATGATATGCTTGATGAGTTGCATAGTGCATGTATATTTTCTAAAATTGACCTTAGAAGTGGGTATCATCAAATTCGTATGAGAAAGGGTGATGAGTGGAAAACTACTTTCAAAACTAAGTTTGGGTTGTATGAGTGGTTAGTTATGCCTTTTGGTTAGACTAATGCACCTAGTACTTTAATGAGTTTGATGAATCATGTGTTTTGCCCTTTTATTGGAAAGTTTGTGGTTATTTATTTTAATGATATTCTAGTGTATTCTAGGAGTTTAGATGATCATGTGAAACACTTGCATGATGTTTTTGGACTTTTACAAGAGAATAAGCTTTATGCCAATTTAGAAAAATGTTCCTTTTGCATGAATACTATTGTGTTTCTTGGTTTTATTGTAGGTGTTAAGGGACTTCAAGTTGATGAAGAGAAAGTGAAGGCAATTAAAGAATGACCAACTCCTAAGAATGTGAATGAAGTTCAAAGCTTCTATAGGAGATTTGTGAAGGACTTCTCTAATATTGCTGCCCCTTCAATGAATTGGTAAAAAATAATGTGATTTTTAAATGAGGTGATTCACAAGAGGTTGCTTTTAACACCTTGAAAGAAAAATTAACCAATGCTCCTCTTTTTATTCTGCCTGATTTTTCTAAAATTTTTTAGATTAAATGTGATGCTTCTAATATAGGCATTGGTTTTGTTTTAATGCAAGATTCTAAACCTATTACTAATTTTAGTGAAAAATTAAGTGATGCTGCTTTAAATTACTCCATTTATGATAAAGAGTTGAATGCTTTAAAAAGGCATTTAGAGACTTGTCAATATTACTTGTGGCCAAAAGAATTTATCATTCATTATGATAATAAAAGTTTGAAATTTATAAAGTCCCAAGGTAAATTGAACAAGAGACATGCTAGGTGGTTGGAATTTATTGAAAGTTTTCCTTATGTTATTAAACATAAACAAGGGAAAGAAAACATTGTGGCTGATGCTCTTTCTAGGAGATACTCTTTCCTTACCTTTATGCATGCTAGATTACTTGGTTTTGAGACATTGAAAGGCATGTATGAATCTGATTGTGACTTTGCAGAAATTTCAAAATCTTGTGAAAAACATGGTATTGATAATTTCTATAGATTTAATGGAATTCTATTTATAAAGATAAACTTTGCATTCCATCTTGCTCTATGCGTGAATTACTTGTTAGAGAGACATATGGTGGTAGATTGATGGGTCACTTTAGTGTTGAGAAAACTCTAGCTCTTTTGTATGAACATTTTTATTAGCCTAACATAAGAAACGATGTTGTTTCTGTTGTGCTAAATGTATTACTGGTAGGCATGCAAAATCTAAGGTTCAATCACATGGTTTATATTCTCCCTTACCCGTCCCCTCTCATCCTTGGGTTGATATATATATAGACTTTGTGCTTGGATTCCTTAGATCATCTACTGGAAAGGATGGCATCTTTGTGGTGGTTGATCGATTTAGCAAGATGGCTCACTTTATTACTTATTCTAAAACCAATGATGCTATTCATGTTGTTGACTTGTTCTTTAATGAGGTTGTAAGATTGCATGGGTTGCCAAAGACTATTGTGAGTGATAAAGATGTGAAATTTCTTAGTCACTTTTGGAGAACTCTATGTAATAAACTTGGCACTAAACTCTTGTTTTCTATAGTTGCACATCCTCAAACAGATGGTCAAACTAAAGTGGTAAATAAAACTTTGACTACATTGTTATGTGCGATCATCCAAAAGAATTTGAAGAATTGGGGGAAAGTGTCTCCCACAAATTGAGTCTGCTTATAATCGTGCTAGTCATTCTTTTACTCAAATTTCTCCTTTTGAGATTGTTAATGGGTTCAATCCTTTGACTCCTTTAGAAATTCTTTTGTTGCCTTCTAATGAGTTTACTAACCTTGATGGTATGAAAAGGCTAAATTTGTGCAGGAGTTGCATGCTAAAGTTAGAGCAAACATTGAAACGAGAAATGAACAATATACAAAGCAAGCTAATAAAGGACGAAGGCGTGTTATATTTGAACCCGATAATTGGCTTTGGGTGCACTTAAGAAAGGAGAGGTTTCCTAAACAAAGGAAATCTAAGCTACAACTAAGAGGAGATGGCCCCTTTCAAGTTTTATAAAGGATTAATGTTAATGCTTCTAAAATTGATTTGTCTAGCTCCTATGATAATTCTACATTCAATGTATCTGACTTATCCCTCTTTGTTGCTGCAGATTTGAGGACAAATCCTTTTGCGGAGGGAGAGAATGATGGAGAACCATGGGCATGTGAAAGACAATAAGGAAGCTTGGGACATGACTTGCATAGACATGAGCTAGCAAAAGGAGGCATAGGAGTTGAAATTGGATCATATTTGAAGTTTGAATCTGCAAGGCAAGGGGCTGAATGAAAGTCCCATATCAAAGGCCCAACATTTAAGTCTAATGTTCCTAAAGATCCATTACAAGATGTTCGAGGCCCAATGACAAGAGCTAGGGCTAAAGCAATGAAGCAAGCATTGAATTGTTTGATCCAAGACCTTCAAGAGATAGAGCCTATTGTTGAGTTAGATTACATCTTATAAAGGTACAAAAGGCATTGTCTTAGTCCTAAAAGCCCAATATGAAGTGTCCAAAGGCCCACATTGAATCCAATTGGAAGAACTCACTTAAAATACCATGTGACAACCATGTGCCACTTAAAAATAAGGAGAAGGACATGATCCATAAGGTCCAATATTTTTAGATCATGTTTTACTTAGTTTCCTTTTTGTTTTCCTTGAAATAAGGTCATCTAGTCAAAACTTTTTCTAAGTTTATTTTGTTTCCTTTTATTTTAGGAGTTGATTTTTTTCCTTTTATTTAGATTTTGCCTTAGGACATTAATTTGGAAAATTTTTCCTATAAATAGGCACCCTCTATATACTTTGGGAGATTGATTCAGAAATAATATTAAGTATTATTCGGAGTATTTTTGCTTTCTTTGTATTCTTTGAGAACACTTAACTTATGGAAGGCGTGGTCTTCCTTTGTGGTGTCCCAAGGTTTGGGTTCTAAGAGACAAGTTCTCTTAGGGTTCTTTCCATTGACCAAAATTTTTCTAACCCCTTTTTCTCTTTGTTTTTTGTTTCTATCTTTTCAATTTTGTTTCTTGTGTTTCTGTATGTTTGTTTGATTCTAGCCATTTCCAGGCATAACTCCATCTTGTTGAAGGTTCTCTAGGATAAGTTCCTATTAGGTCTCGCATCATTTCACATATCATGACTACTTTTTATTAGTGTACTGTTCGCTTAAGGTTATACCCGTTAAGTTTTACTATTTATAACCTGGGTAATTATTGTAGGCGCACGGGTCGTTCACGTAGTACCTAAGGTATCGATCCCACAATGAAGGGAACTAGTCCTAAAATCTAATGGCAACTAAGTTTGCAATTTCTAATTAAACAACTACTGCAGAAATTAAAAATTAATCAAGAATCAAATATGAGAAATTAAAGTACCAAAAGAATGAACAGAATAGCCAGCTCACACAAATAATCCGAAACTCAACCTAGAAGTGACCAATTGATAGAAAGCGGGAATTAATTCGAAACTAAAGAAAATCTACCTAATTATGTAATTTTTGACTTAAAGGTCCTAGACGGTCCTAGGGTGAATTACTCTCTCTCGGGTTATAATTCTTAACCCTAATTAATAATCCATAATTCAAATTATGGAAATTGCGATCTCTCTTGATCGGCAATTGGCCCAAAACATAAATTAGTTCTAAAGATGTCTATTAACCTATCGAGAATCTATGCTCGATCTCTAGTTACATGACTCTACCGGTTGGATTCAACTATCTACATATCGATTTACTTAACTCTCGTTAATCCAAATCGATGATTTTTACTAGCTCACCCTCTTAGTTTATTGCCAAGTTATGATGAATCAAAATTGAATCACAATTAAATTAAAATAAAACACAATCAAATAAATTGTATTAATCTCAAGAATAAAAAACCCATAAGTGAGTTTAGAAAAAAAAATCAACACTCAATGACAATATTCCTAATCAATATCCAAATCTTATACATCAATGAAATCGAAATAAAACATAGAAAATACTATCAGAATGGATCTCAAAGGTAGCAACTGCGAGAAACCGCCTGTTCTGGGAAGTACATTGCGTCAAACGTATCTCCGTGCCTCTCTTCCTTCATCTCCTTCCTCAATCGGTTGATCTGTCTCTAGGGTTCTCTCGGATTTTTGTAGAATCTTGCTTTTTGCACAACTCTCTTGACTCTTTAAAAACTGCTAGTGGTTGCTAAGTATTGTTCTATTTATTCTGTAGCAGCCATAAGTAAAACTCAGGGTCGAAATGGTCTAAAAAATCACCCAAAAATCAAGTTTTCATGTCAGCCCAACACAGGGCATAATCATGGCCGACACTTTAACCTTTCTGTCATGATCGTGGCCCCTGGTGCACAATCGTGGCCTTGCTGCTGCTGGCTCTTCCTCTTCTGTCACGATTGTGGCCACTGTGCACGATCATGGCCTATGTCTTTTAGCCCAAAACTCTTCAAATCTTGATCGTTCTTCCCCGTTTACCCTGCAACACTAACACACATATCAAGGTACCTAAAAAATATACAATTTAAGCTCAAAGATTCAAACTAACCCATAAAACACTTAAATACAAAAACTAACCTAATTAAACCCTAAAAGCATACTCAACACTCAATTTAACACAAAATGCATAACAAATTAAACCCTAAAACATCATATAAAGCACTACTATCAACATCCCCACACTTAAACGTTTTCTTATCCTTAAGCAAACAAAACAACAACAGCTAACAAAACAAACACACCATACAATAATGTGACAATGGCTCTAATCTTCATGAACTAAATTTAATCTTGGACACACCCATTTGAATTATGTCAAATCATTAATATGCAAAATATGCGTCTAGGGGCTTTGAACTAAACATACAACTAACTTAAGACGAAGTGTTAACCTATTTACCCATTTCAATTGTACACACACATTAATAATTTTTTGGTCCCTCAGACTCGGTAATTGTTCCTAGGTATAGTTCCATGAAGCTTCAAGCCTATCACAAGTCCGGTAGGTATTTATTTAAACACACAATTTTTATTTTTATTTTTATTTTTTATTATTTTTATTTGTTTTCACCCAGGACTTAGCCTTTTACTTAGAGGCAAACATTTGTGATGAATGTCGATCCGATTACTCGACTAAGTGATTTATTAATAGCTTGGTTGAAACGTCATTATAGCCTTTTTACGCAAAGGCACACATTTGTGATCCATGTCGATCTGGTTATTCAGCTACATCACGTTTTTAATTGGCTACTAGCTTTATTCATAACTTGAAGGCTAGCAGAATAGTGATTATTGAATTAAACACTTTTTTTATTACCTACCTTGTTGCTTTAAACTATTTGTTTCCATGAAAAATACTAGTTAAACTACTTAGCTAAAAGGCCTTAAATTATGAATGAATGTGACAATCTATAGGGTGCTAAATTTACACTAAGTCATAATTAGGCTGTATATTTATCCAAAGGTCCCGTAATTCACTAATTTCGCGGGCTAATGATTGTTCACAACCTAATAGACTATGTTCAAAATTAAAAAAATTCACTCAATCTAATCTATTAACACATTCACACACTTTACACCATGCAACCTAATACTATCATATAGTTTGCAAAATTTACATACAAAAGAAAAAAACACAGAATCGTTCCCCACACTGGAACAACACATTGTCATCAATGTGAGAAGGAAACATACACAACACATACATAAACGAAATGTAAAAACAAAAATTTAAAATAACAAATAACAGATAAAATTAATGATAAAAATAAAAAGAAAATAAAAATAACAGAAAAATAAATAACACAAAACAAAATAGAAATGAAAAATTTTTGGGTTAGACTTGAATCCTAAGGAGATGGAGGTGGTGATGGTGTGAGAGGTAGTAAATGAACCCCCTAAGCTTCGAAATACCGATGGAGTCGGCGGTTCTCTTTGCTCTGACGTCTTTATGTATGCACCACTTCCTTTAGTGCTCTGTTGGTTTTAGAGATCGCGTCCAAAACCTTTGTCCAGTGTTGGTCCTCTTCTTCCGATTCCTCGCTTGTTGATCCCTCTTGTGCCCTCCTAGGAGGTGCAGAGTTCGAGCATGCCTGACCTACCCTGGTCCGCACATGTGTTTTTTCATTAGTTTCATGCAGACTCATATTGATGGAGTGAATGATCTCTGCCTGAAATAGGTGATGGTGGTCATGGAACTAGGGCAGATACACTGTTAACCCCCTCTGTTCCACACCGAAATCCTTTGCAATGACAGAAACTAGGTACCCCATTCCAAGATGGTTGCTCCACTTTTGTGGATTCGCAGGAAGAGCATTTAGCACATTTATGGATGTACATACCGGAATACTATGGTCTATGCACCATAATATGAATAGTTCCTTAGTGGAACACTTGTTGGTCTTTGATTTGTCAAAGACCAGCTGATACATAAATTTATACAGCAGCAAGTGTTCATGGGACCGGATAATATTGTTGTGGACATTTTTGGCATAAAAGCGTTCAATGCCAGTAAGCTCGTGCCAGTATAGGGAGGCACAGAAGTCAACATGTTGGTCCGCAATGGTGGATTCCGAGAATTCACATATTTCACACATGATCTCTACTATTAATTCATATGCTCGCCCCCTCAATCTAAACCATAATTCCTTAGTGTTTTTGGGGTCTAAGGTCAAGGACGTGAAAAACTCTAGGGTAAGCTCTTCATAAACAGGGAATTGGAATCTAATGAATTGACCCCACTAGACCTTCTCTACTAAGTTCTCTGCCCACGTACGCACTTCTATCCTATCCAATGTATCAAAATCAAAATATTTAGGCACAACAATTTGCCTTGAATGAAGGGAATGGAAACAAACACCTTCCTCCTCAGTGTAGATAGGAAAAGGAGCTCCAAAGTCGGTTACTCAGTTTCTTCTCCCCCATCTCGTGACTTTTTATGCTCCGTGAGGCTCCCATCAGGCAGTTTGCTTGATACGAGGCATGATTGTTTTGAGTTTGGAAGTTAACGTTTGAAAAATTCTAGGGAGATGTTAGAGGGTTTGGAAGTTGGAGTTCTAGAGAGATAAACTAAAAATGAAAGTGAAAGTGAAAGTTAAGTAAGAATTGAATAAATAGGTGGTAAAAAGTGTAAAATGGTAACTGTGTCAATTTAAAATTTGCGTCCTCTCCTTTTTGTACCATAATCGTGGCATGTGGTGTACCACCGAAGGAATTCTTAATCGCAAGCCACGATCGTGACTTGACAGGTCATAGTGGTGGCTAGTGCCTGTATCCTGACACCAAGTCCTTTTTGTTCCAATTCTTTTTCTCTCTCAGGTCATAGTTCTTTTCACTTCTCTTAGTATGCTTGTGTACTCTTCCCATGATTTTGAAATCCTATTCTTTTTTTTGCTTTTATTGACCCAAAACAAGAATGAACCTAACTATGAAATTCAACTCATCTAACAAAATTAAACAATAAACTAAAATTTCCATGGGTTGCCTCCTATGTAGTGCTTCTTTTAACGTCGGTAGCTTGACGCTCCTTTAAAGCTTATAGTGGTTGGAATGGCTGATTTGATGGTAGCGTCGTTATTAATCTCAAAGTTTGAATATTTGCTACCATATTACAACTACCACATTTCTTGAAATTTTCTTTGCCTCGCCTTCTTCTTCGTGAGCGCTTCTTTTGAAAAACATTTGTGGGATCCCCAATGTCTTCCCATTCTCCTCGAGGTTCGAGTTTGTTGCAATCCACTGGAGTCGAAAGAGCTCTGTACTCTCTAACAGTCACCTTGAAGGTCAGTTGCTCCTTCCTTACTCGTAGAGTTAGTTCACCCCCATCCACATCAATCATTGAGCGCGCAGTGGCTAAGAACGGTCATCCAAGAATCATCGGAGTATCCTCATATTCATTGATATCCAAAATATAGAAATATGTGGGAAAGATAAAATTACCAACCTTGAATGACACATCTTGTATGATTCCCATCGGTCTAAGTGAAGTCCTATCGGCCGTCTTAATCAAAAACTTTATGGGCACTAACTCTTATAACCCCAATTTAAGACTGAGAGTGTAGGGAATCGCATTTATGCTTATGCCTAAGTCTGTGAATGCCCTATCTATAATGATCTTGTTAATACTGCAGAGGATGAAAAAGTCCCTTGGATCATCCTTCTTCACTGTGTTGGGGGTGTCTTCCAATATTCGCTCCTTCCCGTTCCCTGTGACAGACTCTTGTAATTTCAGATTAGCCTGTATTCATTCTGCCACTTCCTTGACTTTTTTTATCTTGATTTCTTGTAACATTTTTACTTCCCTCTTGGCATATAATTCCTTCTGAGAAAAAATTGGGAGAATATCCATCGAGTTACTTACACCGATTTGCTCACTGTCTTAATTGGAAGGTTGTCTTTAACTACTTGACCTTATCCTTTGTCTACCTCTTCCAACTCCTAGTCCTGTGTCTAGATTATAACCATAACACACTCCTTCCGGTTTGATTTAGTGTTGCTTGGAAGGGTTCCAACATTCCGAGTTGACATTGCTTCCGCGAACTGCCCTATTTGGACTTCTAAATTGTGGATAGACGAAGCATGATTCTTTGTGACTTTCTCGAATTTACTCTTAGGCCTTCTATGTGCTTCCTCCATTCCTCCTATCGTAACCAAAATTCTGTACAATTTCGAATCTATCAAGCTTGTTTTGTCCTGTTGGAAGCTCGATTGTTCTTGGGGTCTGAACTACCCTCCATTGTTGTTGTTAGACCAGGAGAAATTTGGGTGATTCTTCCACCCGAGGTTATATGTGTTAGAGTAGGGATTATTACCCCCTCTGCATCCAAATTGGCCCCTATATAATTAACTTGCTCTGGGTTATCGTCTCTCATCAGATAGCAGTCCACTGTATCATGATTTAATTGGCCGCATAGCTTATACTTTAATTGCGCGGCCTTTACCGTAGCTGAGGATGGCACCTTCATATTATTGAGTTATCGCATCAAGTTGTCAATTTTAGCTTGCATTTTTGTCATCTGATCGATAGCAATAACTCCCTTCTGCTCCCTAAAGTTAGTAGGTTCTCTACTACGTTCACTAGCCTATAAGTAGCTATTGATGGCCATCTCCTCTATTAAGTCCTCTGCTTCATCGACCGTCTTTCTCATCAACGATCCTCCCGACGCCACATCAATGGTGCCTCTAGTATGTGTGCTCACTCCGTTGTAAAATGTCTACATTAGGAACTCCTTGGGTAAATTGTGGTGTAGCATCTCCTCTGTAAGTCTTTGTAACACTCCTACACTCTATAAATAGACTACCCGTCACTTTATTGGAAGTTTATAATTTCCTTAATAATTTTGGTGGTCTTAGTTAGTAGGAAGTATTTATCTAGGAAGGCACGCACTAGCTACTCCCATGTCGTAATGTTAGCGGGGCTCAGTGAATGATACGAAGCCTTCGCTCAATCCCTAAGCGTGAAGGGAAACAACCTAATTCTCACTGCATCTTTCTGCTTCTGGTTATACCGGAAAGTATCACAGATCTCGAGACAACTCACGATGTGAGTGTTCGGGTCTTCATTTGCAAGTCTATAGAATTGGACATTCTATTGAAACATGTTCAGAAGGGCTGGTTTAATTTCAAAGGAGACCACTTGAGTAGGCGGTCTAGCCACTCCTTGGTTCACAAGATTGAACCCTGACCTCATAAAATCCATAAGGGTCTTCTGTTGTTGCCTGGCAGGGTTGAGTTCTTGATCCATGTTTCTTTGGAATTCCTCATCCATTTGTGCTTTCTCGATCTCTTCTTTTTCTTCTCACCGAGCTTTCCTAAGGGTTCGTTCTAAACGTGTTATGTCTAAATATAAAGTCTCCACTGAACAATTCTTACCCCTCATGACTCTTGTGTTCATGCAAGAGAACAATTCCTAAGTAAAACTAACAAAAAACGAAAACAAGAAAAGAAGAAAAAGAAAACAAAATTAACTATTCTAACACCTTAAACTATAGAACTAAGTTGCTTTCCTCGGCAATGCTGCCAAAAACTTGTTTGCTCAAGGTTACACGCACTAAATTTTACTATTTATAACCTTAGTAATTACTGCAAGCGCATGGGTTGTTTGTGTAGTACCTAAGGTGTTGATCCCACGAGGAAGGAAACTAGTCTTAAAATCTAACGGCAGCTAAGCTTGCAATACCTAATTAAAAAAATTTGAAAAATAATCAAGAATCACATATAAGAAATTAAAGCACCAAAATAATGAACAAAATATCCAGCTCACACAAATAATCTGAAACTCAACCTAGAAGTGACTAATTGAGAGAAAGGGGGAATTAATTCGAAACTAAAGAAAATCTACCCAATTATGTAATTTCCGACTTAAAGGGCCTAGATGGTCTTAGGGTGAATTACTCTTTCTTGAGTTATCATTCTTGACCCTAATTAATAATCCCTAATTCAAATTATGGAAATTGCAATCTCTTGATCCGCAATAGGCCCAAAACCTAAATTAATTCTAAAGATGTTTATTAACCTACTGAGAATCTATGCTCGATCTCTTGTTACATGACTATACCAGTTTGATTCAACTCTCTACCTATCGATTTACCTAACTCTCGTTAATCCAAATCGATGATTTTTACCAGCTCACCCTCTCAGTTTATTGCCAAGTTATGAAGAATTGAAATTGAATCACAATTAAATCGAAATAAAACACAATCAAATAAATTTTATTAATCTCAAGAATAAAAAACCTGAAGGTGAGTTTAGACAAAAAAAATTAACACTTAAAGACAATATTCCTAATCAATATCCAAATCTCATACATCAATGAAATCGAAATAAAAACATAGTAAATATTGTCGGAATGGATCTCGGAAGTAGTGACTGCGGGAAATTGCCTGTCCGGGAAGTAAGTTGCGTCAAACGTATCTTTGTGCCTCTCTTCTTTTGTCTCCTTCCTCAATTGCTTGATCTCTCTCTAGGGTTCTCTCGGATTTTTGTAGAATGTCGCTTTTTGCACAGCTCTCTCAGCTCTCTAAAAACTATTGGTGGCTGCTAGGTATTATTTTATTTATTCTGTAGTAGCCCTAGGTAAAACTTGAGGTCGAAACAGTCCGAAAGATCATCCAAAAATCAAGTTTTCATGTCATCCCGACTCAGGGCACGATCGTGGCCCTACCTGCTATGATCATGGCCGACACTTTAACCTTTCTGTCACGATCGTGGCTTGAAGTGTATGATCGTGGCCTGGCTTGACACTCTCTGTCACGATCGTGGCCCTTGGTGTACGATCGTGGCCTGGCTGCTGCTGGCTCCTTCTCTTCTGTCATAATCGTGGCCACTGTGCACGATCGTGACCTATGTCTTTTAGCCCAAAAATCTTCAAATCTTCATCGTTCTTTCCTGTTTACCCTGTAACACTAACACACACATCAAGGTACCTAAAAAATATACAATTTAAGCTCAAAGATTCAAACTAACCCATAAAAACACTTAAACAAAAAAACTAACCTAATTAAACCCTAAATGCATACTGAACACACAAAATGCATAACAAATTAAACCCTAAAACATCATACAAAACACTACTATCATGTACATAAGCAAACTCAACATATGGCACAATCACTCAAAGATTAGTATAGATGCATAGTGAATCTTCCTCATGGTCTCACTCATTTCTCTCATGTGTTTGATGATTAGTGTTTCGCTCAAGCTTCCTATAGGAAATTACACTACCATAGGATTGCTAATGCACCAATTCTCCTCTATAATGATTGCATGCATAAATAAATCAAAAGGACTTGCTTAGGGTTATAATGTGAAAAAGATTAAGGTGGGTTAAAAGGGTAAAGGGTTTAACACAAGCATTCATAAAGTAATAAGTAGACAAAGGGATAACAAAACATATTTCTGAGATACACAAGTGAAAATATACTACTACTCTGCACTTATTGATGTTACTAAAATTTTCTTCCCTTTTCTTTTCTTTTCTTTTTCTCTTTTCTCTTTTTTTTTTAAATTTTATTAAATGGAAGAAATAATGAACAAAATAGCAACTAATTACAATATGATCCAAGAGTAGGAGTATCACTCAAGCCATCTCGGAAAAATTAGTAGCAAAAATCCTAACTAATGCATTACTTAATACTCTACTAAGCTTGTGAATGGGTAGGTTATAGGGTTTTGGGTTGTTAAAATTTTGAGGTGTTTTCAAGAAACAAAATGGTTAAGGCTCAACGGGGGTATCAAGGGATAATAAAAGCTAGGTTATTTAAGCTAAGGGTTAACACAAAAAAGGGCCTTAATCGTCTCTATAAAGCATGCATCCAATAAACTTAAACCTATTTAAAACAAGTTCTGAAGATAATAACCTAAGGAAGTATCACACCAAAAAAGAAATAAAATGACTATAGATGGAGTCGTATAGGCTCAATCCTCACATTGACTCGAATGAAAATTCATTATGCATGTCTACATTACCTCCTTGCTTAAGTGTCAAATTGTGAGTAAGCTTATGTAACCAACTACTTTTCATCACTCAATATGGTTCACACTCTACTCAAGTGGCCGAATCCGATTCAAGCATACATTCAATCTCATTCCAACTAGCATGACAAAATCTCACGGCAAAACAAATCAAAATGATTCAAGTGTAGTTCCATTGTTTAACACAAAACAACATAAAACAACCTAATATGTCTAAAGAAAGCATCCTATTTAACAAAATGCAAACAGTGACTAAAAAAACTAAAACAATGCAATTAAAAAAGCAGATGTCACCTCCCCATACTTAAAAAACATCAAACAAAACAAAGTAAATAAAATAATGTAAAAGGTTTAGGATAAGAAAGCTCATGGAGATTCTGGTGGTGAAGGCGTTGGAGAAGGGACTTCAATATTATTCCTCTGGATGAACTTGAGGAATTTCTTCTTCATATACCGCTACTCCTTGTGCACTTGTCTCATCTAGGTGCCTAGCTTATTAATTTGCAGCATCATTTGTTGATGGTTAGAGGCTATTTGGTTGAGGATTTGCTTTGTCGCATCCCACTTCCATAGAGTACATACCCGAACATCTAGAGGATATTTAAGTACATATCTTATGACAATGGTATGCTAGATCAAACCTAATCTCTTAAATGGCATCATAAAGAAAATACGATACTTAAAAACCTCATCTCTTCATTTCATTCATAAAGGTTTACATAGAAGACATTAAAACCAATTTTTACAACCTTTATACACAAGTTCTATATGACATATGTAAACTACTTAAAAACAACTACAACTCCTCAAATGCTTGCCAATAGACTTTTGAGCCATATCTTTATCCAAAATGTTCTTCTAGAAGATCTTAGGAATCTAAGTCTCCTGTCTTGTACCTGAAAATATCAACGTTGCAATTTGGTTGAGTTTTGCAAACTCAATAAATGAACCGTCATTAATGATCTCACTCCAGGAAAACACACAAATAACATACAACCAACCAAAGTCACAACATTTTCCATCACAATAAGACATAATGAATGCCATACACATCATATACATTATTTTAGAACTTGTACGACCCAATTAATCATATTATCATGAATACCACTTTAACATCACAACTTCAGAAAAGATTTCACAAGCATTAATTTCATAATCATAAATGAAAATGCATATGAGACTTTAGATTCGTTATTATTTATTGTGACCAAGTGCCTTTCAGATACAGATACAGATACTGGTCCATTGGGCTCAGTCAGATACAGAAATCACGGAGCAAAGCTCTACGTGTAGAATTTTAAGCTTAAAGCTCTTTCAGACTAGCTACTCTAATCACAACGCCTTTAACCGATCATGCATTTAATGAAATGCATCAGATAACAAAATATGCCATGAATAGTATTCACATATGATGCATAGATGGAACCTTATATTCATCAGACCTCAGTCCAACATTCAAATTTCGTTGAGTATTCATAAATCAATTAGAGTTCAGTAGCAAATTGATATCATTCAAATTTCAGATGCAAATAGAACACTTCCAATGCATTCCCGAATATCAAACTCCTCGGACCTTTAAAGTCTAGAATTCATATACAGATCACAAACAGTTCAATAATTGGAAGTTAAACAAAATTAATCAATCAATCCTAGAAAGATCATCTAGGTTGACTAAAAAATGCTCCCTTTAGCCTATTACAGCAATGTCTGGAAACGGTCGCTCGCCGTGCTCCGCTATATGCAATCAAATACATTTATATGTCATTATTGTGCATTTTCATAAGAATAATCAGTCATATATACATTTATGAATGTATCATGTATCATGCATGTTCAATGACAATTTCTCAAGTATATTTCTTTAATACTCTTTATAAACAATTTATAACACCTTCAAAACATTTTTTAAATCCTTAATACCCCTTTTTACTTTAATCCTTTCATTCAACATCAATTAAATTCATTTAAGACCTCATTTAAACCTACATGCCTCATATGATAACATTCTTACTTGAATTAGGTTGAAAAACATCCAAACAAATACCCTTTGATAAAGCCTCTCAGGTCGTGATCGTGTAAGTGCAGGATCGCGACTTTCCTTCTTCTCTTACAGAGTCGCGATCGTACAGATGCGCGATCGTGACTTCCATCATTTTTTACCAGAGTCGCGATCATGCCCTGCTGTGTTTTTCTTCCTCCTTTCATCTGTTTGTCCGAAACTCACTTACATTTTAAGACCAAGTTCACTCCCATTTTCTAGATTACTGTACCACAAACACATCATCATTCCATAATCATTCACATAACAATTTGTTTTCATGAAATTTTCAAACTCTAATCAATTGACTATACCTCTTTAATTACACAATATCATTCATGAAACCTATCCTTTTCCATAACATGATATCCATTTTATCAAACACTTCATTATCAAAATTCTATCATTTACAGTTGATGACCTCTTCATTTTTTCTTCAGTTTCAGTTCAGTAACATCAATACATAGTTCAAAAATTAATGATTGTTCATAAACCCCAAAACAATACCTATTCCATAATTTTCTATATCACATGTTCCGCATTTTTTTCCAGATTTTCATAAGCAGATTTCAGGTCAGATTTGTATGATCATTATGGCCTAGACAATATGTATTTAGACAACACCTTCTGCTAATCAAATGTTCTACAATGTCTTAAGTGTCTAATGACATCAATTTCATGCATTTTGGTTCAGTATCATTCAAGTTATAGTAAAAAATCTATAGACTATTTTCATACCTTGATAGAACACAATTCTCAACTTTGAGCCAAATTTCATGACTATTAAGGACATATTTCATATTTGATTCCTTCATGAAAAATGTAGCCATATGTCTCTAGTTTATTCCAAAACAAAATATATCTAATTCGGATATTCATAGATCAAGTTATGTCCAAAATAGAGATGTATGTTCAGAAAAACACTGCATATAACCCACTCCAGCACACTTCATATAACTCCAATTTCCATAATCCTTCATCACCCTCTTTGCACATTTTTGTTTTGCTTGTATCACTAAAACTCTTCTTCCTACAACACCACTCAAGCATGCATTCATTTTTCTTCCTACACCACTCATGCATGCATCCATTTACAAACATTAAAACATCATCAAAATGTCATTTACACTACCCATACAACTTAAAGAATCACTTACTTGATTCAAAAAAATTCTAGCAGTTGAGAGTGGTTAGAAGAGATTTCGGTGGATGGACAAGAATAGATAGACGACATATGGTCTGAAGTGGTTTCTTTTCAAGGTGTCACGTTGATGAATTAACCAAAAGCCAATACACAAAAATGAACTAAGATGGTGTTTCGGTGATGGCAAAGCAAGAAGGAAGGTTTAGATGTTTTTGGTGAAAACATAGAAAAGAGCTGCAGAAATCTTCCTTGCCTAGTAAAAAACGTGACTTTGGCGGCTTAACTTAGCTCTGCCACATTTCTCTGATGCATGTCTTGCATTTGTCATCATGTGTAGCTACCAAATGTCACTTATCTATTGGTCCATATGTTACACATTCACTAGTCCATTTATCACACTTCTATTTGTCTTTTATTTCTATATTTTTCTCAGTCCAAAATACTCCAATTTTTGATAAATTTTCAAAATATCCAAAATGTCTCCAAAAATGCAAAAATAATTCTAATACATACGAATTTAATTTTCAAGACAATTAATCCATAATTCACACTTTAATCATATTAAAATCACTTATACCCAGAAAATGTCAGTGAATGCATGTACAATTATTTTCATGAGTGACAACATTATTCATATGCATGTGTATGCCATATAATGCATGAATGCAATTCTAAATTCTCAATAAACTCTCATATATAGTATCCTAGGGTTCTAACCCTAATCATGGTATAATATGATGTTACAATTTGCTGGAATCAGTGGACTGCTGTTGCTACGGTTGGTTCCTCTTCTAGTACTAGTTCATGGGGCTCTAGGGGGCACGTGAGATGTGGATGGTCGAGAAGTGACTACATCCTTATGCTTCTTGTTCTTAATGACTATAAACGTCTGATGATTTCGGAGCTCTATAGAATGGGGCTCCAAAATTTTAGAGTGTCTCAAATAAAGGACATGAAAAACATCATATCTAACTGTACGTACAGATGGAGCTTCGAAATCCTCAGAATATCTCAAATAAAGGACATTAAAAACATCATATCTAGCTGTATGTACACTATCCACATCAAGATTATAATATAAAGCCAAAGCAGTAACAATGTATAACATGCCAAAATAAGAGCTCTTCTTATTGACACAACTCACAGTAGATCAAAAAAGCTGGTAAGGGGTATTTATTTTAATTTTTCAGTCCATGCACCAAAGGAAGAAAAGTTCCTTAGCTGAGCACTTATTACTTCCAGTTTTGTTAAAAACCATTAAGCATATAAACTAATGAAGAAGTAAGTGCTCGGTGCTATGAATTAAATTATTTGGTGCATTCCTAGAGTCAAAATTGGTTTCACCAATTAGAATTTTCCAATAATCATCCACATAAAAGTCATCATGATCATCGAAAACTTTAGTGTTTGATAAATCAAAAAGCGCACGAATGACAGTATAATCAAGTTTATAAGCATGGCCACTTATTCTAAACCAAAATGTATCTATTTAGGATTGTAGTGCACAGTAGTGAAAAATTCAACAGTCATCATAAGACATATCGACACATCACAACAAATTAACTAACCCCAACCAATATTCATAGCCAACTTTGTATGTTGACTTAATCCTAGATTTTCTAATAGTTCAAAATCAAAGTATCTAGGAGGCATTAATTCTCCATCTTTAAAGTCCCAAAATCGCATACCTTCATCTTCTGAAAAATGGGAAATGAGGCACAAAAAGTGGCCGCCATATTTGGTTTACCTTCTTCAGAGACTTGAAGGCACAGTTTGTCAGTTGGTTTCTAGGCTGCAATCTTCTTTGGAGCCATTGTGAGAGAAAAATCTGCAAAAATAAGCAAGAGACAGGTGAGTACTTTTTTTAGAGACAAAGAGAGAAATCTCACCAAATCGTTGGATTCTTGAGTGATTAATGTGAAATAAGTGTGAAGGAATGAAAAATTGATGGAAAAAGTGAAGAGAATACCAAGATTTTAGTGAAAGGAGAAGTATTTGAGAGAATAGGAGAGTGGGTTTCGTGTTTTCTAAAGGGGTATGGTGTAAAAATTAAAGAATGAAGAAAGAAGGGAGGGAATTCAAAAATTTTCAGGTGATTGTGGGAATCCTTGTCTTTCCCACTATCGTGGGTTAAGGCGCCAAAAATTTTCTGGAGAGCCTTCCCACAGTCGTGGGAAACAACCTCATTCCTATGATCGTGGGTTAAGGCTTCATAAACTTTTTGGAGAGCCTTCCCACGGTCATAAGTTACTCTAATTTTCCCAACTTCTTAACTCTCTTCCAAGCTTAGTATGCATTCTCAACATTCAAACAACCTGCAAACACATCAAAATCACCCCACCAACAAGAAACTTGAAGAGAAAACAAGTTAAAACTAAAAAAAAAATCTAAATAAACAACAAGCAAACTCAAATAAAATGTAATCACAACTAAATAAATTAAACAAACAAGTAAACAAAAAAATAATTAGAGGAAAATAACATTCTATGGTGCATCCCATGCAGCGCTTTTTTTAGCATCGATAACTTGACGCTCTCCTTGTGCTTAAGGTGGTTTAATTGAATGCTGCAATGGTAGTTCAGTCATTGATCTCAAAATCTGCTCTCAAAATCCGCACATGAGCTACCATGCTATAGATTCCACCTTTCTTATGATTCTGTTTCCTTTGCCTTCTTCTATGTGATCATTTCTTACTGAATGCATTCCTAGGATCCTTAATATCTTCCCATTGTCCTCGAGGTTCGGTTTCTTTGATATTAGTTGGAGGTAAAGGATAACTGTTGTCTTTCTTTGATACTTTGAAGGTTATTTATTGCTTTCCTATCCTTAAAGTTAGTTCACCCCTATCAACGTCAATTATTGAGCGACAAGTGACTAGGAACGGTCATCGAAGGACTATAGGAGTTTCCACATCTTCTCCAATAACCAATATATAGAAATCTATGGGAAAGATAATTTATCAATTTGTACTTGCACATTCTTAATAATCCCCTTCGGTTGATGAACTGTTATGTTGACTGTTGTTACTAACATCTTTGTCGGTTGTAACTCTCCTAACCCCAACTTTTGACTAAAGGTATAGGGCATCATATTGATACTTACTCCCAAATCAGCGAATGCGCTGTCTATGTTAACTCCATTGATACTACAAGGAATGTAAAAATCTTCTGGGCCCTCTTTCTTCTGTGCTATGTTAGGGTTTCCTTCCGCTATATGCTCCTTAACCTTCTTCTTGACTGGTTCCTTTAGTGTAAGCCTTGTTTGTAGTTGTTTCGTTATATCCTCAATCTTGCTTGATTCAACCTCCTTAAAATTCCTCATTGTCCTACTTGAAATTGACTTCCTCTGAGCTAGAATAGGGTATGGAATTTCAGGTTGAGGTTCCTTCATTGGCTCAATTACGAGTTCACTTTGAAGGAATTTCATAATTACTTATCCTTTTCCTTTATCTTCGTCTTCCTTCACTTGTTCAAATTCTTTTCTTGGGTTTAAGTGATGGACATGATCTGTTCCTTTGGGTTAGACTCGGTTTTGCTTAGTATACTACCTGTACTTCTAGAAGACAAAGCATTAGCAAGTTGACCTACTTAAACCTCCAAATTGTGGATGGATGAGGCATACTTCTTCACAATCTGAACAAACTTTGCCTTCATCCTCTTTTGACTTTCCTCCTGGCTAGTAAACATCCTCTTTTGGTTCTCTTCTTGAGTTGCTAGTTTGGAGCCCAAAACATCCATCAACTTGTCCATTTTTCTCTCCATAGATCCAAGTCGATCTTTTTGAAATCTAGGAGGTCCTTGTGGTCTTGCTTGTCCACCTGTATTATTAGTACTCTAAGAAAAATTTGGGTGGTTTTTCCACCCCGAATTATAAGTGTTCAAGTAAAGATTATTACCTCTTTGCGGCTGGCCCAAGTAATTTACTTATTCTATACCACTGGCTCCTAACAAGAAACATTCAGTTGAGCCATAATTGTTTTGCCCACATAACTCACACTATAATTGCATAGCTTTGGTCGTAGATGAAGATGCTTCTTGCATGTTGCTCAACTATTTGGTAAGGGTTGTGATCTGGGCCTGTAAAGCTGTAACGAAGTCAGTCGGTATCATACCTTTTTGCTCCTTTTTCCCCTATCTACTCCTCTCACTTGACCACATACAACTATTGCTCGCCAATTCTTCCAGAAGGTCATGAGCTAAATCAATAGTCTTTCTCATCAAAGAACCTCCAGCAACTACATCTATGGTTCCTTTCATGCTCTAATTTACACCATTGTAAAATGTCTACAATAAGAACTCCCTTGGAAGGTTGTGGTGGGGATAACTTCTTTGTAATTCTTTAAACCTCTCGTAGGCTTCATATAAAGACTCGCCATCACTCTATTGAAAATTTGTGATCTCCTTTATGATCCTTGTTGCCTTGGTCAACAGAAAGTGTTTTGCGAGAAATGCTTAGGCTAGCTACTCCCAAATAGTGATTTGCCCTGAACTGAGCGTGTTGTACCATGCCTTCGTCCGATCTCTCAAAGTGAAAGAAAATAGTCACAATTTTATGGAATCATCAGACATCCCATTAAAACCAGAAGGTGTCGTAGATCTCCAAAAAATTTGCGATATAGGTGTTGGGATCTTTGTTGGATAGCCCATAGAATTGTACACTAATTTAAAGTATGTTGAGGAGTGCCGATTTGATCTCGAAATTATTAGCTTGAATCGTTGGCCTTACAACTCCTTGAGGATTGAAACCTAGCCTCATAAAGTCCATTAATGTCCTCTTAACTCCTCCTTGCTCTCATTCTCTAGACATATTTCTTTGTATAATGCCTTGGCACTTCTCTCTTCTCAACTTTCGTTCGAGTCTTGTGATATCAGATAACTCTTCTTCACTAAATTCAGTCGATCTTTGCGTGCTTCTTGTGTTCATGCATCTACAAATACATAAGGAAAAGTATCAAAAACTATTAAATCAAAGTAACATAAACTAAATAAGATGATAAACAAATAATCCCCTGCAACAACACCAAAAACCTGTTGATTAAAAAACATAGGAAACTCAAAATCGCAAGTATACGGGTCACAACTTGTAGTAAAAAGTGGATATCGATCTCACAAGGATTGTGCTTAGGCACTACTTAATTCAGATTGATCTTTGTTTAAGAACCAAATTTTTAAATGGATATAAACTGGAAAATTAAATTAAATTCAACAACTAACAATGCACAAATGATAAGAAAAAAATGCAGAAACTTGGAATTCAAGATTTTAACAACTGGAGATCACTTTTTCCCTATCATCTTCCTCCTATTTTATTAATTGAATTGTGTTTCACCTAAGATGTCCTAATATATTAGCTACCCTCTCTCAAGGTGTAATTAATTGTCCCTAACCAAATTAAATGGAAATGATTAAGCAATCTCTCAATCTACAAAATCAATCCACCAATTCA
>JAOQMS010078981.1:3121-21606 GCA_027563885.1 Erythroxylum longipes | reverse complement strand
TACTTAACCAATTCTTTAATTTTATTATTATCAAAACAAAGACGGATTTAATTTGTCAACCTCCATTGGTCCAACAGCTTTTACACTCCTTTTACTGATTATAATCATGTAATTATTTTGCTTTCGCCATTAAGATAAATGAATGTAACATTATTCATTCATTTAGAGCATAAATGGATAAAAGCAAATATATTCTTTCATTATATTAGCTGGACACTCGAGATTGCAATGCTACTAATTTAACAACCTTACCTATCAAGTATTATATCATTTGCTTAAAATTTTAAATTGTCAATAAGTGGCAAAATGTTTTTAAAATAATTCACACATATTAGAAACCAACCATTCTTATTCCAACTATTCTTTCTTTTTTCAAATATATTGCTCGTTAAAATCTTTAAAGATAAGGAAAAAAATTATCCTAATCTTTAACGTAGTTAATTATCCTCAGAACCAGACTTCTACTCTCTTAATTAGAAAATTATGTCGCTTTTGTCATTAAACCTAAAAACTTAAATACTAAATCAAGAACCCAACTACAAACTCTACAGCCAAGAGCTGAAAAGTATGTCATTAATTTTTTTAAATGTCATTTCTTTGCCACTCTCTGGTCTCTTATACAGGGAATATGTGATCTAACTTGCCAGCATAATAAATGGAAAGACATTGTAGAATGGGCAGAGAAACCTCACCATCTGATTCTTAGAGACTACAAATCATTTAAAATAGTATTTGGATGCTTAATCCATGTTATTTGAAATGAAAAAAAATGCAAAAACATTCATAGATGCTAGAAAAAGTGATCAATCTGTGATATAGAATCGTCTAAACTAGACTAGGGAATGATTTTTCAAGAACTTTTAATATTCGATTGAGCAAGGAAATGGCAAATTGATGGAATACACCTCAAACCAACTGATGAGTAGCTAGTTCTTAGATATATTCACGTTTCGTTGAGGAGAGACATCCACATGGATTCTTGCCTTTGACTTGGAGTTGTTTTGTAAAGAATGCATCCAACTTCATTATCCTAGCTGAGGGATTGAAGAGTACAAAACTGGCTCTCCCAAAGTTTGGGGAGATACGAGAGTGTGATATTTATGGTTTACTCTTTTGGGGCCTTTATTATCACTAATTCATTTCAAATTTTAAAATAAATAATCAATTTAATATAAATACATACAATTCAACTTAAAGCAAAACCATTCACATAAAAAGAAAAAAAAAAGCAATAATTCAAATGATTTGATCCCCTCCAATACCTTCCTTCTCGCACAAATATGAACCTAATATTATAGTTTCCTTTGACAAGTGAAGATAAAAGTATTATAAAATATGTTTGATATAAAACTTCAAATTGAATGTTGTATAATTTAAAGTTTGGGGAGTCAATATCATATTTAATAGAATAAGCTATTTTGAAAGTCTTATAAACCAAATTTCAATTTAATTTAACAATGGTAAATTGATAAATAAATTGAATTATCACCATTATTTCATTTGCTAATCATATTTAGAATTGAATTAGTTTTAGTATTTATTTTTCAATTAAGTTATTATCGTTTATTATTTATCAATAACATGTATATTTTAAATGGTCATATTAAGTATAATAAAATATGCATTTACTTGCACAAATTATTATGAATGTTACATAAGCATAATAAAGTATGCATTTACTTGTACAAATTATTAAACTCAAGACGTTATTTAAAACAACAGAAGAATTCCTTGACTTAAATTCAGAATCTAGAATTTGGCCCATTTTTCTTCCTAGTTATTTCTGATATAGTAAATTAGTGCATTTTTAAATATTAAGGCATACTATAAATTTTAGTAATCAACATATTCTTCATAGAAAGGCATTAGCACCCACAGACGTGCATTTGTCGAATAGACACTACACACATTCAACGAATTGTGTACTTGATTCACATAGCTACCTCATCAGTGAACTTAATACTATTTCAAGCATTCAATAGTTTCTACAACACCAATATGATGAAGAAACAGACAATTAAAAGAACAGACAAAAGTAAAAGCCCCATATATACTACGAAAGAAGCACAATCAGGGTACATGTATGAATGTGGGTAAACCGAAGTATTAAGAGAAAAAAAAAACTAAACCCTAACCAAACAATAGGACACAACAGTTTAAAGTTAAAAAAAAAAAGGGGGGGCAAATTTCTACACAACCTGCCAACATAATAATCGCGTTACATCTGAGGATATCAGTAAACACTCAAAAAATGGGTCATTTGAACTGCTTAATTGATTACAAGAACCAACCAGTAAAAGTTGGACCAACGATTCCCATCTTGTCCTAAAATTAGCAACATCTAAATACTCTACAACTGCCCAACAGATACCAATGCAGTGTTACCAATGGCCAACCTTCACAGTGCAACACTTCTGATTACATCAGGTTTTGATCACTCAGGGAACAGAGCAAACGATTATGCTCTGTGTCCCCATAAATCTGCTAGTATGCACTTGAACTGCGATGACCACATTCCCGAGTCACGAAATTAGCCTCTTAAACAAAAATAGCATATCCTATGAATCCAACATCTCATCTTGTATTTCATTAGGAGCAATTAGCCCTGGGATGGACAACATCCTTTGTCGCTCCCTTTCTCTCAGCGCAGCTGCCTCTTCCGCATAGAGATCTTTATTATCCTGTTGAAATAACAAACCACTAAATTAGCACCTCCTTTGAACTGGCATTGTTGAAAACATTGGGCACTAATACCTTGTGGGTTACCAGAACCACATAAAATTAAAAATTGCAGAAGAAAACTCTTCAAAAGACAAAATGCCCTTTGACACGACAAGTAGTTTTCCTTGGGTTAAAGTGGACAAACAGGGAACATGACAAGGTATACCATATTTAGGATCTTACCTGAGCCGAGAATTCTTTTGATTGCACGAGAAAGTCTCGTATGTGATTTTTAAATACAGAGAGATCATTCCTTGACTCAAAAAGTCCATTGACAAATTGAGTAACCTGACAGTCTCCCCATATCAGCAAATGAAGTTATAATGGTGATAGTAGAGAATCATATGAAGAAAATAACTTTCACCTCTGTTGCAGTCATATTGGGAAATGATGTTCCCAAAAGTTTAATAGTGTATTCACGAACAAATATTCCATTATTTGGGTATGGATAAGGAACTGCTGCCGTATCCCATAACGGCTCTGTTAAAGCACCACTTTCCACCTGAAAATGTGCCCTATTACTGTGGTTCCTCCTGCCTATAACTAAATAGGGATAGATATTAAGGTACATACCAAGCAAAATAAATGCTGTAGCACTAAGACATGCAACTTGAAACCAGGTTTATGAAAAGTGTCCGTCAAAACAGCAAATATTTCCTGCTCAATGGTCAAGAAATACGTCCGATAGAATTGATTACAGAACTCAGAAGCCTGTGAATTGCCAACATCCACATGCAAAATAAGTACTACAAATCCATAATACCAATAAACAAATACCAAATTAAGAAAAAAATTTAGACCTGAAAGTTCTTCAGCATCTCCAATAATAAATTCAATCCAGTCTCTGCAATGTTCCTTTCTGTATGCCGGAATGCCCAAATTATTGAATCCATAACAAGCTTAAGTTGCTGGCACATAAATATAAGGAGATCAAGATCAAGTCAACATGAAGTTGAGGGGCAATACACCAACAGAAAGAGGTATTTTACTACTTTAACACCAACAAGAACCTAAAATGTCAGCACGTAGCAAAAAATAAAATCACTGCTCCTTTAGATAGTAAGCACTCCAATAATTAAGTGAATGACAACAACCTGATTTGTTAAACGAATCAGTGCAGGAAAACAATGTGTGGCAATGGCACGAAGCAAGGAAAAGAATTTGAGGCGATGTTCTGGATAGTCCTCAAAATTCTTGGTTATCATCTGCAATTTACACAAGCAGAAAAGTAGTTTATACAACACTCTCAAGGTTCTTCATGAAATTTCCTTAGGAGATTCAATATATTTAATACTAAAACAAATTGAGAAAAAGTCTCGTGGCTTAAATTTGTGGTGTCATAGTTAGTTTTTCAACTAAATGAGATATGCTTAATTGCACAATACAAGTATTAACCATTCACCTTTCTAGAAAAAGCTAACGTGAAGTGTCAATATCTAAAAAGATGATTGGTCATGCCAATGATGCCCTTCAGATTGGTACTATGTCACATACTAACAAGCATGAATATCATGCAAAGACTATCAGGAATGCTACTATGTCTCATTCACAGAGAGATGCCTAAGGTAAGAGAACAAAGCACTATTAACATGCATCAGATTCCCATAAGACAATGCATGGAAAGACTGGATTGTCCTGGAAAAGGATAGGAATATAGCTTGACAAAATTCCCTCTTTCCTTCTTGTCAAAGATTGAAGGGCACTATAAACTAACAGCTAAAAGGGTTCAACAATTCAGATAAACAACACAACCAAGGTACAGTAGCACCTGTAGTGAAATAATGTAATTCATTGAAAGTCCTCATTTTATATACGAAAACAATATTATATATACCCATATATATGATTGTCTTAAAAAAATTTCAAGCTTTCTTTTGTTCGCAATTTCAACCATTGTAAACCAGTAGAAAGAAAGAAATATGTCCACCACTTATAACAGATGCATCAAATCAGTAATCTGCATTCTCACCTCCAGCGTACACTGGAAAACAGCTTCAAATATACGAGGTACATCATCTATCATTGCTGCTTTATACCTTGGTGCAATAAACCAGGAAGAACATGTCAAAAAGAAAAAAGATGGGAACAGTGAACAATACTTCACCAAAGCAGACAAAAAGGATAGGATTAGAATTGCCTTCCTACTCATATAGATATCCAATATCATTTTACAATTGCGTGGGTCAGAAGGGGCACTTGTGCAGACTTGAATGCAGATTAGACACAACTGTTCTATGAACAGTCAATTCTAAACAGTTTAGCAAAGCAGGCAACACATCAACACATGCAACTTCCATCCACTAATCTTTAATCTGATTTTAACATAATCTACACAAAACCTAGTACCAACCAACTAAACTATTTGACTCATTGCATATAATAAACAAATATTGCACATATAACCTGGACCATTCCAGAAACTAAAGAGTGCATGAAAAATCTAAAGAATAGCAACATACTTGTTTATAATTGTTGCAAAAAGTGAAAGAACTTCAGACTCTCTGGCATCAGGTAAATTCCTTGCATAATCACCAAGAACTGGATCCATCATTGGAGGCACAAACTGCTTTCCAATATGCGGCTGATCTTCAGCCTTGTCCAAAAATGTCTCAATGAGCTTAAGTGTCTCTCTCTTAACAGACCTGTTCTACAAGGGCATCAACAACCAGAAATATTTGGATTGTTCATCAGATTTGATATAAAACCAAAGAGAATCTAACCGTAAGAGTTTCACATAGGATGTTCTAGATGCGTAAGGTCCTCCTTCTGCAATGCTACTTGAGATAAGCTCACTGTACATTCTATTGCAAAAAAGGCAATTGATAAGAAAGTGAAATCAAGAATGAAAGGTGTCGATTAAATGAAAGTTCAATTTGAAACTGAAAGATTAACTTGAAAAAGTACCTGTACACATTAAGCATGTCCAAAAATATTAAAGAAATTTGTGATAAGAAGTATGTCCCAAGAGAACTTGCAACACTCGTATTTGTCTGCAACACAATAATGGCATGAATTAACACATGAAGAATGCATGTCTAACACCCAATGAGTTCCAGTTACTAAAGAAGTGTTCAAAGACAACTCAAGTACAGGAATAGATAGTACATGAAATGGGCCAAGAGGAATGGCTCAAGCTAGAATGATTTCTCATAGCAACTATATAAACTACCAAGCTTTTATGTAGTGCATATATTAGTCTCAAATAGAAAAGAGTATCAAATTGAACATTATCTTTCCCTTCCAATTATCAGCAATAAAGTGTCTCACCATAAAAAGTAATACCTGCAAAATGTTGAGAATGGTCCTGATCACATCTTGATCTTTAAGAAAATCAACACTCTGGCGTGCCTGCCCTATAATTTCCGCCCATTTCTGTAGCCAGAAAAAAACAGACACCATTAGGTACTGAGCTTGGAAGCAAGCAAAGCTGAAATGTCATGTGTTGAAATTGATACACACTACACCAGAAATCCCCAGAACATGGAATTGGGCACACAAAAAAGACAATAAATAGTGGACTAAGAATAAGAGTTCTTTGGAGTATATCACTCACCCAAAAACAAAAACATGCTTTCTTGCTGTGCACAGAAAAATTCAAAGGAGAAAGACTGCGACCTCTAATTATCATACCTGGTTGGGAAGATCCATCAATCTTTGTAGGTATTCATCCCTCTTCTGCGGATCAGATTCAGCTTGAATCATATGACCAACCTGAGGAAATAAAAAAGCAAAATGACCAATCAACACATTTGGAATCTGCTGTTCCGATAAAACTGTGATCAGGGAATAAAAACGCATACAGATTCATAAAAAATATGAATTTGATGAGGCTCAAGGTCAGCAACAGTAGATGGGAGGCCTGTCAGAAGTTCAGACACAAATGGTTCATTTTCTCCAACCTGAAACAGGATAAGCACTCATATTGGCTCTCCAGTAAATGTTCACATTATTTCTAAAAAAGCAATTGAAAGAAAAAACATGAATAGAAAAAGATTTTACCTGAACAATAACAAACTTCCGTTTGCATTTTTGAACAATTTTCAAGAAGGTGTCACAGGCCATATCCTGCAAGATATTGAAAAAAAAATAATCATTCACAACTTATCAGACAATAAAAGAATGAAAGCGGATGGCACAAACAGCATATTAACTGATCAATATATTCAATTCAATTTATTAAAAATAATCATGACTATATAAGCAGAAATGGATAAGTTTTAAATATTTAAAGTAAACCAACCTGAACTCCAGGATGTGTTTCATGCATAAACTCAAACAATTTATTGACAACAGTTTTCAAGAACTTCCAATGGGCTCTAAGAAATCTCGGATACTGTCCAACCACATACCTGCAAAAAGAATTAATCATCAATGTAGTATATGTGAATTCAAATAAAAAGTCATCACCTCATCAATTTTTTTGTTGAGCTTTCTCACCAAACTGCCATAACACCAAACTTTCATTATTTTATTTTTGACTTTAATGTTTTCTTGCTTAAACTGAAAACCACATAAACAGCAGAATATGGTAAGGTTACATCAGTCGCCATCAACTTGCCAATGGTATCATTTAATAAGAGGCAATCAATAAGAGTTTTGGCAATCAAGATGTCTTACATGATGTTACTAGCAATAACAGCTTTGTTATCCTTTCCCTTTGTGATTTCACATAGATTCAGCAAATCACGAATGACCATCACCAGAAATCTGTTCTCCTGTTATATCCAATGCCCAGAGTGAATGACACAAGAGATGCCAATATCCTTTTCCACTAGTTTAAACAATCAAGTGACCAACCCTTTACAGCAAGTGGTATCATAAAATCAACCAAAGGCGAACTTTTAGAAAAAGAGATCTTTTAGATACAACCTCTCAATTGAAATGATGCCCCATAAATGTACACATATGCCACATGCTAAAATATAGACAAATGATAATTTATTGTTATGGTCATCTATCTGGAATAGCTAAAATATAGGTAGACATGATAACTTATCGTTATGGTCATCTATCTGGAAATGCTAAAATAAAGATAAGACAAATAATAATTTATTATTATGGTCATCTATTTGGAAATGATGTAGTTACCAAAATGGATGCGTTTCAGTATCATCATTCCTTAAAATTTTACAAATTTCAAGGGAAGAGAAGCAGAATAAAGACACATACCGTAAATGTTAAGAACGATACAAAGGAAGAAGAACATAGGAATAAAACAAACATCCAGTATATAGTAGTTTCCAGCACCAACACAAAATGAAAAATTAGCAATGCAAATATTTTTTATGCAAAAGAGCTTAAAGTCAACTATGCCAAGAAAGAAGTGAAAGCAAACTTGCTAGGTGTTGGCAGATCCCAAACTTGACACACTAAAAGCAGTACAACCTAAACAAATTTAAATTCAAGAAAACTTTCATAAAGTAAACACCACTCATTTCATAGCAGCTTAGCAAGTTTAGTTTTATCATATCAAATGACAAATACAAAAAGTTCTACTAAGCAACCAGACAAACCATTGATAGGAGTGTACAGGACTTGTTATCGAAGAACAAAATTGTAAGGCATTTTCTACCTTAGATAGATGCCAGGATAAGGATTTGCAGGAGATATTGAATTAAGAGAGGAAGCAGGAGTAAACACCACTCATTTCATAGCAGCTAAGCAAGTTTAGTTATAATATCAAATAACAAATACAAAAAGTTCTACTGCTAACCAACCACACACACCATTTATAGAATTCCTAGAACACATTTATTTTGCAATCTAAGACTCAGAGAAAGTATATCACTTGTTTCACAAATTGCAAAACAACTGCAGGCCTAGTGCACATAAATTTTATACCTGATCTTCCATCATGGAACCAGAAATAGACCCTATAGCCCAGCAAAGAGTATTCAAGTTGTTCCAACTCCAATCCTCACCACTCAACTGTTTACTCAATTTCTTCAGCATCTGAATAATAAGAAGAAGGATGAATAGCAAGAATCAAATTATGACTTTTATAGAGCAAAAGAATACTAATTATAAGTTTGGCAATATCTGAAACAACCAACAGAATAAAAAATTATAATAAGTGTCAACTCATCACGCTATGTAATGAATCTAGCCTTTCATTACCTCTACACTACTGAAGCATAAGTAGCAAAGGCATCAACTATTATCACAAATCAAATCAACCACCATATTATAATTATTGATAGAAAGAAAAGAATAATTGACTAGACTGCTGTAATCCAAGGATTCTCTTCCTCATCAGTTCAACTTCATGACTGACAATTGTTCTTCAGAAACAGGAAGCATATGCATTTAAAGCTACCCAATAACATATAAGATTGACCAAGGAAACTACTGTTGTTGGTTGTCAACATCTATAGATACAAAAGAAGTTTCAGAACATGCATTAGTTAGAGATTAAATGCCCAAGCACATTCATTGATCTTACCTGCTTTTCAGTGTCATCATGATCAAGATGTGATAAGTAGATTAGTGTTTCTCTCATGATCTGTAAAATCAAATTTTCATTAGAATAAATATACATAATCAACATAAAAAAACATTATTGTTTGTCAAAATTACTGCAAACAAGGTGAATTTACGATTAACCAAAATCATTTTTGAATTGACCTTTATCACCATAGAGAGAATGTCAGCAAGCGTCAATCATATTAACAGAACCATCATTGCCAACAATCCCAAAACAAACTTTTTAACGCTTATTTTACACTAAATATATATCAGTATCAACTAAAAAACTCAAAACATGGAAGCCAAACCATGGTCATAATATGATTGTCCCCATTTTCAGGAATAATTTAACATGGTTCTTTCAACCCTTGGTCCAGGCATCTATCATGATTAAGAAACTTTGCACCAAAGTCTGCTCCACTAAAATATCAATCAATTCAAAAACATCTAGTATCTCTAACAGGGGGAATAGTATCATAGATTACATTTGAAAATAGAAGAGAAAAAAGACATTACCTTGTATTGAACAAGAACATCATTGTCCTTCATGGTTTCACGAACTATGTTACCGTTTTCATCTTCAACTATCAGAACCTCCTCAGGTTTTGCCATACGACAAATCATAAGCATCCTCAACTTTGACATTGGTCCAGCATACAGTTGTCTCCGTTGAAAAACTTGTGATCCCATGCCATCAACCATACCATGAAGAGAAGGTATCTGGATCCACAACAGAACAGCCATCAATAAGAAATGATTGAACTGCTAGCATCAGAGAATAAGGAAGCCACAAACTAGCATATACCATTTCAGTGCAAGAACTAAACATGCACATGAGTGATAAATGTATGTGAACTGGAAAGAAACAGCAGAAAACAAAACCTAGAACAAAAAGGAGATCAAGCTCATCAAATTCAAAAAGGAAATGAGAATATTCAGATTTATCTTGAAATTTTTATTTTTTCCTATGCAGTTTGCTAAAAAGAATCATTCTTACAATTGTTTAACTTATCGTTTTTTCCTATTTCAATCCTCTGACTCAACTTATTGTCTATTACCACTTAAATATGGAAAATAGATCTTCTCAGTCAAGTCCATTAACTAAAACCAATCTGCTTTTTAAATAATCTATTTTTAGGAGTACAAAGACATTAATAGAAAAGTAAAACATCATATGATATTGTGCAAATAGAAAAATAAGACAACCAGAAAGATATGAGGAAATTATTTTTTTCACTGAATCCTTATGGGAGAAAGTGAAAGGACTTAAATAACTGACTCAGTAACACTAGCTTGAAGTAGAAATACTAAAAGTAAAAGGGCACAGTTAGGATGACGTCATAACTCTAGCGACAGAAAATTAGGTCATGCCATATTTATAGCTAATGTGTTAAGAGCGTAAATATAAATCTCTTCATGGTTGAAAAATACTTCAAACAAGGTAAAAATTTAACACATTCAATATGATAGGAAAAAGATTAGAAGCCCACTTCAGAATCCTGATCTACCTATTTAGTTTAATTGTACAAAACAGAATAGATGTGAACCTTCTACTGCTGGAGACTTTCCTACCTAGTATAAGAATCTCTCTTGTAACAGTATAACATTCAGAAAGAAGTCCCTCACCCTTAACTCATTTTTAAATCAAAGAGAACTTCAGGAACGTGTCATCAAAAAGATCGAATGAAGATTTTATCAATAAGAGATCACCACGGATGAATACTTGTAATCAGTATACCAGGTTTTCTCATACTAAATCATCTGAAAATGACAAGCTAATAATGATATTATACATTATACCTGCAGTCCCATCATGGTTGCAGCTACAGCAGGATTCTCTCGATTATGTTGTGCCTCAAACAGCTCCAAAACCAAGGAATTCCAATAGTCCAAACAAACCTACAAATCGGACAAGAAAAACATTTCACAATGGGTCAAATTCAGTGACAAGCAGAAAAGATAGGCAGTGAATGAGGATGTGGGAAATACCTTAAAGACTTCTGTGTCATCAACATACGAGATATTAATCAGATATTCGAGGCCCAAGAGCAGCACAGAAATGTTCTCCTGAGTAGACTCCAGCACTTTGATATGAGACTGCAAAGATATGGATAGGCATTATGAGCAAAACCATTTCTAGCATGACATAAGTGTGATCTTAGAGCCAATGCTCAATAGGAGAAAAGATTCCATCCAAAGTGCAAGATGTTGACACTGAATGCAGTGCACTGGAGTTTTAAGAGAAAGAAATTGCTTATGTTGGATCTAAGGGATAAACCACCATCATACATCGAGTAATAACCATTCATGCTATAATAGGTAGCACCATTGCTAAGTACATAAAGAACACAACCACCAAGCTTCAACCTGAATATCTATGTCAACCTTCCACAATCCTCCCCGAAATACTCCATTTCCACATGTAACTAATAAAACTCAAGGCCAGGGACCTAGGTCACCCAATCAGTTGCAGTTTAGCACAGGGGCTTCCCTTTTTGACACAATTTCATCGAATTGCAAATATCAAACACAAAGAATATGCAAGAGTTCATGCTTTAAAGAACATCCCATGGCCATACACAAAAATTATCACTTTTCAGCTGAACTTCCTACAATTACTCCCGCTAAGGCCAGAAAATATGGCATTGAAATTGACAGAAAGGAAAACTTGCCTTGTAGAATGAAGTGAAAAACAATGCCAAGTTCTGAATAAATGCCTGACAAAGCAACCAAAAAACAACGATAATCAGTTGAATAAAAGCATGTTGAGGGTCTAGAGTTGAGGAAAAGATGGGACCTGCTCTTCACTAGATCCATGAGAATAAGCCTCTGGCAAGTTTGTGCTTGGTGGAAGAATGGCCTAGGGAGGAAAATATTATGCATCCAGTACAGGTTGCATTAAATGGAGATGACATAATACAGGATAGTACAACCGTATTCTAGTTTTGCATCCGGATGACCCATACCTGTAATTGAACAATGAAAACAGAATACATCTTCACATACTGGACATTGTAGAAGTCTCCAAAATTAAGTGCTGCAACCTGTAAACACCATACCAAGAAAAATAGGCATCAATAGTTCTCAACAATGAAAAACATAAAGATCTTCACCATTATTACAATCTACCTCTGTCAAACACTGGAGTGTAAGATTCCTATATGATAACATGGGAAAAAACTTGAGCAGTGTTTCCAACTGTAAAAGCGACATGAAAAACATGTCAGGATACACGAAGAGAACAATCTCAAAATCAACAACTCATATGTGCAAGTTGACAAATAATACGACAAAATTAACAAAAATACATGGTTACCAATTTGCATACCAGTGGAGATTCAAAGATATAGCCCAACGGAATCCAGGAAAGAAAAGCATGCAAGGTGGACAATGTTGCTCGAATAAGCTCAGTTCTTTGGGAGGCTGACAGTACATACAAGCATAACTCATGGATGAGTTGAAATTCACTGTCAAAACAAAATAAATTCTTAGCTATTCGTCAAACAATATACCAAATTTGAAAGGACAAGCAGTTAGCATAAATTACAAGATTGGACTACTGTAATGACAAGGTTATTGAAAGCCAAAAAGAAAAGGGAGAGTGAAGAATGAGAGAGTTGTGAACAATAACAACATAAATAATACGAGTAGCATAAACTTATAGTTAAGTCTATGTAAATAACAAGTAAAATGAGGTTAAGAAAAGATAGCACAAAAAGAGCTCTATGTAAATAAAAAGCAAAATGAGGCTACAAAAAGATAGCACAAAAAGAGCCTTTGAGAAATTACAATGCTGCAGCCAGACTTTAACATGGCAAGACTTTACAAGGCAAATGGCAAAGTTGCAATACCTGTTTAGAGACTGTTTCAGTTCCTTGATCTTCTGTTGAGTCATTTCTCCTCGGGAAAAATCAAAAACTTCCTCACTTAGAAGCTGAAAAAAAAAATTGTCACTGTAGATACCAGAAACAAGTTCTTTATAAATAAAATGAAAGCGACAAACTTACTTTCAAAATAACCATGCAATTCTCACAAATTGTTTCACTAGTTTTTGCAGCTGCAACAAGATCAGGTATAAAGCTTCGCCATCTAGCTGGCCATTCATGCTTCAAAATCTGTACAGCCAGTTAGATGATATTCATTCATGTGACAGTACTCACCTCAAGAGAAACGCTAGTCAAAATTGAACTCACAATTCTCACCGCAAGACAAACACTAGTGAAAATTGAAGCCAAAATCAAAAATAATCAGAAAGAAAATTCAAGAATGACCGAGAAACAGATCCACGCAGAAAGGAGGTCAAAATCCAAAAAGGAGGAGAATACTGATTTAAGAAATCAAACCATATGCTTTTCAAAGAAACAGAAAAAAAGTAATGAAAGAAAGAATGAAAGAAAGCAACCAAAAGAAATCATCACACTCAATACAGCTACAGCAATGTAGTAAATGCAAGATGAGATAAATACAGATTCTTTATTCCTATTACCAAGAACAGCAACCTATACCTGAACCAAAATAACATTTAGCTTGTTCACATAAAGCCTTTCCATTCGAAAAGAAGCCTCGTTACTTGAAAGCTGAACATAGACCCAGAATTAGATATATCAACAGCATATGATTCAAAGAGGAAACTGAATAATATTTAAAAACCCACCATCCATAACTCTATCGCAAGCATACATACCTGTACGATTACTTCAGATATGTAATTTTTCATTCCATCTCGCTGTTCAACCGGCAATGCATTCCATCTGTATTTAATAACACTTTCTAGAACCTTCAAAAATAGAAAACAAAAGCCTATATGAGCATCAGCAGCCTAGCATTGATCATTTAAACTAGTACCGTCAATCAGTTAAAATCAATCAGCAAAACTCCTCCGCGTCAAAGCACATCTAGACTATTTGTAGAAAAATATACCATTAATGATATGGAAAACTTAAAAGATCCCATAACCTCACCTGAATTAGCTGCATTACACACTATTATTTTATGGCCCTAATTAACTCATACAAGACGCTATGCTTTGACCCTTGCAAGAGCAGGATCAAGCCGATAACTGAAGAGTAACATCTCCTCTTCCCAAAGAGAAAACAACTGGCTCTTCAATTTACCTCAGATCAATGATAAAGCATGTGCAAGTTTCCTAACAACTTCCAATTACATAAAGGCATTTATACACCTATGCCTATGTTGGCATCTACTCTAAGGCCTTGCTCTTAGAGAAAGGGTAACCATTAGAGGCACTCCTTGCATGGTCAATAATATGTCGAATGCAGAAACACAAAATTGAACAAAGCGTGCAGCGCTAGATGTAAATGACACATTATGTATTACAGTGGCAGACGAGCAAAGCATGTCACACAAATGACCTAAACAAATGCGTCCCAGTGAACTATCTAAATGAGCAATTCAGCTATACAGTAACCTTTATTAAACATATCATCCTTGCACTTTAGAAGCATCAATTAGAGTTTACATATATCAATGTTCTTTTGCATCCACCAGTCCCTTAACCGAACCTACCACATATTAAACCTCCTGTCAACTACCAGAACCAAACAAACATGTCATAATTAAGGATCCACAATAATGAATCACCCAATATATCAAACCCCTAATATTTGAGCCAAGTTGGAATACATTTTCGGGCTCCAGAAAACAGTGATTAGGGTTTCAACTGAAAGGTATTCAACTAATGTCTCCAGGAAAGACAAACTAAAATTGACCTGTAAAGCAAAGAATTTGGTGTTCAGGCTCTTTGTATTTTGCAAAATGTGCACCACTTGCAGCCACATATCTGGATTGCCTTGTAAATCCTGCAAAATGCGGTCTGCAGCTGCCCTCTATGACCAAATGGAGCAAAGTGAGAGAATAACTAGAAGAAATTACAGTGATTAAAAATGAGAAACAGTGCTCATATCACAAACTAAGCATGGTATATCCCACTATCATTTTATAAAGCTCAAGGAACAGACTCTAATAGCAAATAGTTTTCCTAAGCAATTGCACCCAGAGCACCAAACTACATGGCAGGAAGTATCGGTGTTTCTACTCATAAGACTAAAAGATGAACATACACAATAAGCCAATCTGACGGAATTTTTGCAAAGAAATGAAGATTGGCTGGAACTGTCTATAGTAGAGGACTTTATAGCACAAAATTTACCTTAAAAATATATATAAATGGAAGAAGAAAGAATGCAACAGAAAAGCCAGAAAATAAAAGGAAATAAATAAGACAAACTATACAAATAAAAAGAGCACTCTCACAAAACTATCTCAACGCAGAGTCATACACGCTTCAAAAATCCCTAACATAAAACCCCAAATGAAACTGGAGTTGAGCAATCAATGATTATAATGAAACTTAATGCAAAGCAGCCAACCCTACAAATTTAAACCTTTCAACCAAGTAAACGTAATATTGAACCACAAAGAGCATAAGAACCCGTTTTCTTTCTAAGGTCCTGATTCAGAGGAACTTGAACCCCAACTCTCATAGTCACCACATAAATTTTGGGAAAGGTCGAGAAAGGAAAAGGCGCAAAAGAACTGGAAGCAGAAGCAGAGACCAACAAAATAGGAACTTTGCACAGCAAGCAAAGGAGAAACGGAGAGAGAAAGAAAAACCCAAACCTCTTCTTTAGATCCAGTGCCATAGAATGCAGCAACAGTAGCATCGAGTAGAGAAACATCAATCGGTAGGCTTAAATCCCGAAGCTTCTCGGCAGCCATAGCCAACGAAGCCATTTTACAATCAACCAACACCTCTCTGCCAAAAACCCTAACACTCAGCTAACTTGCCAAAAACCTAAGAAAGAGAGAGTGAAGAACAAGCGGAAAATTCTAGATATTGAGAGAGAAAAGGAAGAGGGAGAGGGTTTAAGGTTTTCTTTCTTTTAAAGATACAGGTACAGTAGCGTTAGAAAGTGTACGAGGAGGACCGCTTGAAATTTAAGCAGAGAGCCACAGAGTGAAAATTGTATAAACCCAATGGGATGGGGTTTTGCTTTTAATCCTGCCGCGCTGCCAGAGCCGCTTGTGAATTCTGGAAATTCTTTTCCTTAAATAGTCCCTTGCTAGTTTTTACATAACTCCGTGCCAACTCTACGATGTGATAAAAATATGTATATATTTAAAAATTGGATCAAATTAATTGTATATTTTTTCAAGATTTAAATTAGATAAAATTGTGTACTATTATAATTTTTTAAATTTTGCATATATATAAAATATAACCTTAGTCAGACAATTAATAACACTTTATCATAGAAAATGAGTGAAATTATAGAACCGTTTGGCTCTGCTTCTATTTTTTTGTTGTAGTTTTTAGTTTTAATTTTTAGTTCTTTGTTCCTATTTTTCTTTTAAACAAAAGTAAAAACCTGTTTAGTTGTGAATGTTAATGTAGTTATATTTTTATAATTGATAATAACTATATACTAGATAAAATTTAAAAATCAATTATTTTTAATTAAATAAATTTATTTAATCCCTTATATAATATTCATTAACAAATTATTAATAAAGTTATATTATTTAATAAAATAAATAATTTGTTATAAATTAATATTAATTTCAAATATATTTTAATTATTAAATCAAATTTTATTTAAATATTTCTATATTTTAAATTTAATTATATTTACTAATAATTACTATAATTTAATTACATATAATTTAATTATAAAAATTAAATTATTCATAATTTTATTGGTAATTAATTTTAATTTATTAAATATATAATTTTGAATTAAATTATTAATTATTAATAATTACATAATTAAATAATATATATTTAAATGATAATAAATTAAATTATTAAAAAATTACTTTTTATAATTTTAATAATTTTTGAAAATTAGAAAAAACTAAAAGAACATAAACTAAAAATTCAAATAAACATATTTTTATACTGAATTTAAAAAACAAATCAAGAACAAAAATGAAAAAAAAAAAACACCCCGTAGCAATTAAGGTAAAGAGAACGGTGGTGACTAATGAGCCGTACATGTAGCGAGGAGCGTGTACATATGAATTTCCAAGATTTTTGGGCGCATCGCCATTCTGCCGGATCCCACCGTGACGTATATCCATTATCCAGCTTTGCTTTTCTTTTGGCATATTCAATTCCATTCCATAATTATCTTCATTGATCATCGAAAATTTACGATATCGAACTGAACAGATATGATAACGACCTAAAGGTAAACTAGCGGAGAATATTATTCGGAAATGCCCTTTTCTTTTGTAGCACCTACAAGTTAGGTTAATATATTCATTTGCCTTTTTTACTAAGATTTTCAATACTTAAAAAATAGTTTAGTTTTGCTTTTATTTTTATTTTTATTTTTATTTTTATTTTCGTATTCCTCTTTTCCTAAAAGTAAAAATCGCTTTACTTGTTAATATATTATACATTTTAATAATAACAACAAAATTAGAAATAAAAGTTGAAGAAATTTTAATTGTGCTAAGTATTTGAAATTAATTCCAAATTTAGAGAAAATTATAATAAATTAAAAGAGATATTTCTAGATTTTTATTCTAAACTAATATTTAATTTTAAAAATACAAAAATTTATTATTATTTATTATTTACCATCTATTTAATTGACCTATTTTTAAAATATTATATACTTATTAGAATAGTTACCAACATCTAGCATTTTCTATTTTCAAAATTATTTTTATTTTAAATTTTTAATTAACAAGAAATATAAATAAAATAGTTATTTTAAATAATCAAATTATGACATTCATAATTTTTTGTAATTGACAATGTTTTAAAAACCAGAACGGATTTCTAACTAGTCAACGGAAAGATTTAAGGCTTTAAGGTTCAATCGGCATTAAACCGTTATAAAATCAGTATATAATAAATGAGAAGTAAAAATTATAGACGTAAGTAAAAGTAAAATATTTTATTGAAATAAAAATACATCATTGTCTATTATTATATAATGAACTAATAACGAATCAAATCTAATAATTCAAACTAAATCTAAGTCTAATATAAAACTTAAAATAACAATAAAAATCAAATTTACATTTCTAAAGGAGGTTTGTTTCTTATCATCGTCAAAAGTTCCAAATTCTTCAACGTTATCTGGTAAACTATACTTTCATCCAAAGTATTTACATCAACTTCTTCTTCTATATTCAAATAAATTACATATTAGTAATGTATGAAATTATTCTTAGTTATAAATTTGTAACTATGATCAAAATAAGATATGAACTAACTATCAGTAGATGTTCTTAATTTATTCTTTGTAACAAATGCATTTTTTTCA
>JAOQMS010078926.1:0-21615 GCA_027563885.1 Erythroxylum longipes | reverse complement strand
TATGTGATGCCATGTGGAGTTCTTTAGTAATTGCCCGTAGCGCTCCGTTATCTTAGGTTATGTGTCGGAACGACCTATGGGCGTCCCGATGCGTATCCTAGGGTAATGGGGTGTTACATCAACGAATCCAATTCCTTTTTTATAGGTCTTTTAGAAATAATGATCAAAATGAGAAACAATGAGAGATTAAATTTGCTAAAAAGACTAGAAAGTGCTAACCAATCATTAACAACACTAAAAAAGATTGCAGCTATAATGGATCAAACAAAGTAGAGGTAATTCGTTCTTAATATGAAGATAAACTAAATCAACTTAAAGTTATAATGAAATATGAAAAGTATGTCACTTCATCACTTTTGTTTATCCCTTTAACTTTTCATTCCAACGTATCCCTCTATAGAACAAGTAAAAGCATATTAGAGATATAACACTAGACCTAAGGTTCATTATTGGTAACCTTAATAGTGTAATACACCCCACAGAGGCAAATGGCAATATCAACTTCAGAAATTATAATGAAGATTTTAAATTTTGCTTTAGCCATATCCAAGTAATAGATTTGGATATGAAGGTCGTATTCTAGACTTAGAATAACAAGAAAAAATGGGATTGGCTTATAAGGAAGAAGTTGGATCTAATAAATGGCTTAACAGTTTCCCCAAAAGTACTTCCTCCGTTGACATCTCTCTACTTTCAAATCATACTCCCATAATCATCCAAAGCTTGTTTAATTCATATAAAAAGGGCTAACCATTCATGTTCAACAACTTCCTAGTTAGAGCTTAATGTTTTGAAAAAGAAATAGATAAAGTAATGAATCAAGAATTGCAAGGACATGAATAATACAATTTTATGAGAAAGTTGAAACACATAAAAAATTATTTGAAGAATCTTCACAAAGCAATCTTTCCAAATAATTAGAAATCCTTGAAACTAGTAAAGGAAAACCTAATCAAAGATCAAAACTCCCTCTACCTATCTCCTTATAACCTAAACCTTATTGAAGAAGATAAGATTCAAAAATAGCTTACCCTTGATGAAGAAAAGTTAAAGGTTCCTTTGGATAAAGGAAGGAGACTATAATTCAAGCTTTTTCACCACTCAGTGCTCTCTAGGAAAAACTCAAACAAAATATCAGCCATTAATGTCCAAAATGGCTCTTTGTTGGAAATAGATGAAGATATTAGGATGGAAGCACTGTCTTATTTTTCCTCAATATTAGGACCAAAGTCAGATCTACTTCCTCAGTCTCTTTCTTGAAATATTCAATTAACAACCTATTCTCATTACAAGATGCAAAATTCTTGATTAGTCCTTTCATAATTTTAGAGGATGGAGAAGCAATCTTTTTCATGAACCTGTATAAGGCTCCCGGTCCATATGGCTAAAATGTTAATTTCTTTCAAAAAATTTAGAATATCATTAAAGACTTGGCAAGTGAAGCAATCTTGTAATTTTTTTCCTTAAGAAAGTGACTGAAAAAATTAACAAAACTTTTATTACTTTAATCCCAAAGTCTTCCACTCCAAGCTCTAAAGGACTACATTTCAATATCTTGCTATAACATCATCTACAAAGTAATTTCTAGCATGTTAGCCAATAGTTTGAAGTGAAATTTTCCAAAAGTAATTAATCTATCACAAGGAGCATTCTTTAAAAAGAGAATGATTAATGATAATATTATGTCTGTCCAAGAGCTTCTTAAAAGCTATAGTAGGAGATCTTTAGGAATAAGTGTTCCCTCAAGATAGACTTCAATAAAGTTTTAGATTCAATAGACTAGTAATTTTTATTAAACACTCTATAAACTTTTTGTTTACCAACCAAATTTGTCTATTTGATTAAGTAGTGCATAATCTTAGGTTTATATAGTGTACTAATCAATAACAGTTCCAATAACCTAATCTATAAAGCTAAAGCTAAAGCTAAAGGCCTGAGGCAGGAGGATCCACTTTCCCCTACCTCCTAGCATTTGGAATGGCAATTCTTATTAGGATTATCAAAATTGAAATAGCCTAAGGAAAAGTAAGTTTGATTTTAAGTGCAAGGCCTTAAAAATCTCAAATTTATCATATAGATATGATCTAATTTTGTTCTCAATATTTAATCCCCTTTTAGTGCAAGTACTAATCTCAGCTTTTACCACTTTCAAATATCTATCAGGTATAGACATAAGTAAATAGAAGACCTAACTGTTCCTCTCCTCAAGAGTCATCTTTCTCTCAAATATCTTAGAAATCATCATAGGAATTAAAGCCTTCAAAACTCCAATTCTTTATCTTAGTATAAAATTTCTACCAAAAGACCCTCTTATAGAAAATTTAGACCTCTTATTGAAAAGATTAAAAGAGCAATTTTTGTAAATGAAGCCATTCAATTATAGGTAGTGTTCAATTAGTAATTTTTTAAAAATTACTGATCTACTATACCTCCTATATTTAGTTCCTAAAAAGCATTACAAAAACCATCAAAAACTCTTAAAAACATCATTTGGATAGGTAGCATCATAGGTAAAACATTAGTCAAGGTGAACTAGAAAGAATTGTGTTTATCAAAAAGCTAAGAGGAAATTTAGTGTTAATTTGATCAAGGAGACTAATAAGGTAAAACATGGAAATTTTTCAATGACAAAAAAAATCCTTATATGTGAAATGGATCCAGCATTTAATATAAAAGGGGAAATTTTTAAAGCTTATAGCCAAAACTAACTCCTCATTTACCATAAATAACATGCTCAAATTGAGAGAGGAAGCTTAGAAAGTCATATTTCATAAGTTGGGGGATGGAGAAACAACTTCTTTTTGCTATGATATATAGTCCTCCATCAGGCCCCTTGTATGAAGTTCCTTCTTTCCAATACCTAAATAGCACAATTCTAATTAAATTCACTGTAAAAGAAGCATTAACCATTATCAATCTTAGGGATTTATCATCTCAAAACCAAAACTATCATCCCACTCCCAATTAAGTTGATATCATCCTATAGAAACTAGACCCCATCATATAGGAAAAACACTAGAATTAAGGGTCGAGAAGTTCCCTAATATCATTTGCCTTAGTTCCCCTAAGCTTTCACTATAGCATCTCTAATAACTTGCCTAGCACTCAAAAGCAAACTATGTACCCTAAACTGGATCAAAAAATTCAAAACAGTTTTCAGAATATGTCTTTTTCAAGAACGAAAATGAAACTTTGCTACATTTGTTCTTTGAGTGCAACACAACTATAAAATTTAAAGTTTCAACATCAACATATGCTATAGAAATATTCCTCATAGAGATTAGTCCTACATAATCAATTAGTATGCCATAAATTAGAAGAAAAAAGATAGTGAATGGTTAACATTTAAGCTATCTTTTTGTAGCATAATTTATGAGATTAGGATGGAGAGAAACAAAAGGCTTCTCAAACAATCATTGATGCAAGAGCAAACTATAAAAATATCAATCATATAAGTTGAAAGGGAACAATTCATCATCCACTTTCCTAAAAATAACATAAGCACAAAGATGTCTAACAACTGAAAGCTATAGAATTTGAGAATGTAGAAAATGATGGAAAGCATTTCAAATAAAAGAATCATATCTTTGGATCCCAAATTAGTTACTGTTGTACTATTTTCTCCTTTAAAGTTTGGTCCATTAATGATTGACTATAAGTTGCCATTCATGCAAACTATGTACGCTTAAGTTTGATCCTTAATATATGCTTTTGATTTCTAAAAAAACATAAATTACTTGTTAAAAGTTTACTTGATGTCTAGGGTTTTTATATTAATTTTAATTTTTTACCTTTCTTTAATTATAATGATTTTACTTCTTAATTTAATTACATGTAAAATATTATAATGATTGATTTATTAGTATTAAAAAGTTTAAACATGCTTATTCTTTTTCTGCTAAAATTTTAACTATAATAGCATGTAATTAAATATAATATAAAGACAAGTATATTATATTATAGAGTTTTATAAATATTTTACTCTAACTATTTTCTTTTTCTTAATTTATAAAATTTGTATAAAATGTATCTTATATTAATGAGTTTCATAGTTATATATATCGTGTGTCGTCATCCTCACCCAAAAAATAAAAATTTTCTCTTAAAAAATGTTGTTGAGGAATTACGGGTCAATAACATAGAGAATATCTAACCATGTTTTGTGATTATAAAGAAGAATAAAAAGAGGAAATTTTAATTATAGTGAAATAATTTATAATAGTATAATAAAGAAACAATGCAAATTAGATACGAAATAGTAATAAAAACAAACCTTGGCCTCATCCAAATTTACTGTAGAAATTGTTTGGTTATCATTGATATAAGAATATATCAATATATAATTAGAATATTCATTAATGGAATTATTTCCTATATATCCTCAATCGTAGATAAAGAAAAAAAAGCAATCTACTTTACCCTAACTACTAAATAACCTTTATCATTAAATATTTGGTTAATTAACTGTTTAAAGAACTATAAAAATTAATAAAACAAATGACATAAACACAAATGATTACATTTAAATAATAAACTAAGAAGTTTAATGTAGAAATTTACTAAACCTTGATTGCTTTATACATTAGCTATTAAACAATAACATATTCAATATTTAATAAAGAGTTAGATTGAATCAAATAATAAACTAGTAGACCTCCTAGTGATCAAGTGAAATAATCATAGAAGGACATTTGATACTGAATATAAAAATTAACCAATATATAGAAATTAAATCATATAGTTTCATTCAACCTAAAGGTATTAGTTTTGTTCACCCAAGAGTAAGAAATTATCTATACAAGGCCATAAATGGGACAAAAGAATAGAAATAGAGAGAAAAGGTAAGGATGGTTTGTATTATCTCATTATCCCATGTCAAGGGTTAAGACCCTAAAATACAATACATGAGAGATTATTGAGAGATTGGAAAGTACATTTCATGCTCATGCATAATATGACATGCACATACATGTGATTATTGAATTTTGCACACGAAAATAATTATACATGCATTCGTTGACATTCCGGGTATAATTGTTATAAATGTGAATTTTGATCTAAATTGTGGTTTATATGTATTGAAAATTGACTTGGTGTGTATAGGTATTGATTTTGAAATTGGTGAAATTTAGAAATTCCCTGAATTTTTGGGTAAATTTTGAACTAGAAAAAATGCCAAGTAGCAGGACAATTGATAAATAGCAGTACAATTAAGAGTCAAATGGCAGTGAAATTTTTTATAAATGACATTTAGGTTTAATGACTTATGTCATTGAAATTTGGAGACAATTGGAGTAGAAATTGGAGTTGATTGGACAAATTAAATGAGAGAACCTAAGTGAACCTATAAGGAGTTGACATGTGGCAAATGACAAATGTCACTTGCCAAGCCATTTCTTAAAACCCACAATGGCTTTATTGATTAGAAGACCATTTAATTGCTTTGTATCTTGTTTCTTCTTCTCTTCTTTTTATTAATCACTCTTCATCTTCTTCATTTTGTTCTCATCTCCACAACATTCTCTTCATCTCTACATCAAAGTGAACCTTATTCTCACCTTTCTTTGCTATCCTCATCTTGTTGTCTTCTTCTTCTCGTTTCAAAAACCTAACTTAATCCACCCTAGAAAGTTGATGATCATGGGCATGGAGGATTAGGGTTCTTTGGTGTTTTTGAAGAAGCCAAGAGTAAAGCAAGTAAGTTGACCTTTAATCTTTATGGGTAGTGTTAAATAGAACATGTATGATGAGAAATTTGATGTTTGATCATAGGTTTTCATATATGTATTTTAACGTGGGTGTTGTGTAAAAATAAAGAGATCATGCTCTAAATGGTAGTGAGTTAATCTTATTTGTGAAATGAGAAGAAGTAGGATGATAGTTTGAGACAAAGTAGAGTGATAATGAAGTTAAATATGTGCTGGAATGTGCTACATAGAGTGCTTTCACTAAACATGCATCTGTGTTTTGGCCATATCTTGATCTATAGGTGTCCAAATGGGACGATTTTTAATGTAGATTAAACTAGAGACATATGGATACATTTTTAATGAAGACACAAAATTTGAATTCTGTCATAAAGAGTCTCAAAAATTGACATGAATTTGAGAACTGGGTGTGGTAAATTGGTGGATAAATGTATATGTTTGTATCCAATTTTGTGAATATGAAAACCATAGGTGATGAGTTGTATGTAGATGTTATGAATTATGAATTAAGAGTTTAATGAAATTGAAAGTTAGGCTAACCAAGATATTGAGTTATGTCTTGAATTTTGATGAATTAAGATGATAATTAAAAGTGAAATAAAGAATGAGAATTGGAGTTGAATATGTGTAGGAATTTGGAGTTGAAAGTGTATAAGAATATGTTTTGTTTTGATCTTTTTGATCAATCTTGGAATTTAATTTTTGTGTGAATAATATTGAGATGAAATGGAGTTATGAATGAAGAAGAAATGATGGTGTATTAAGCTAGGAAAGATAGACTAAGCAAAAGAGGTGAACTAGGATGAAAATAATGATGAAGTGTGCTGTAAATTGTTCATGGAGTATTTTACTGGACAGAGATTAGTATTTTGGACATAACGTGATATGTGAATATCCAAATTGGATGTATTTTGATTTAGAGTAAACTTGAAGCATATGGGTACAATTTTCATGAAGAAATTTATTTTTAGTTCTGTCCTTACGGCTCCTCAAATTTAGTTTGAAGTGAGTTTTGGAATAGGCTGCAGCATTACCCTTGACTAAAATTATGTCATGTCTTTATCAATTAAACTGTATTTATAGAGGCCGAATTAGACAATTGTGTGTCTTCACAAAAGTTGTAATTTATTATCTTAACTTTAAATTGGTATCAAGTTTGTAATTTTTAGATATTTTAGTTGAGAGATATGAGTTGTACAATTTGACAGCATGATCATGTCCTAGCCAAAGTGTGAAATGTACTCAGTCTGTTGTATTTTGAGCATAACTCATATAATAATGAGTCAAATTTAATGAAATTGGTGTACTTAGAAACTTAAAACAATGGGGAACATTTTTATAGAAGAAAGTATTGCCAAATGACTTCATTTTCATTGTCATAATGATCATGTAAAGTTGACCAGAAAGTCTGTTTTTAGAGAAATCTGGAATGATGAAATGAGTTGTGAATTTCGATTTTAATGGTTTTATTGAGGTATAAAACATAAGTATAAATGATACTTATGTGAGTTTGGATATATGAATGTTTACATGGCAAGAATAATAGAGCAGTACCGGTATTGTCATGAACATGGATTGTACAAACTTCATATACATACATGTGCATTAATAAACACTTATAATGAGCTAGTAAAAAGGCACTTGGTCACAATAAAGTAACAAATGAAACTGAGTCACGTGAATTGAATTTATATTTGATATGTGAATTTTACATGAATGAAATGACCATTAGATTGTTCTAAAAGTGAAAGGTGATATTTTATGAATATGAAAAGATGTGAAAAATATGTTACGTGTATTGATGTGATGCATGAATTGAGTGAACTATCGATGATGGTTACCTCATTGAGTTCGCAAAACTCACCAAAATTGTAATGTTGACTTTTCAGGACTGAGAGATTACTTTAGGTACTGAGAGACACTACAAGCAGTATAGACTTGTACTTTTGGGAAAAAGATGAAATGGCTCAAAGGTCGGTCAGCTGGGGTTGGAAAGATTAGATAGAATTTTTGTGTAATTTGCTCTTTCATGTAGCATATTTTGTATTAGGTTATGATGATGTACATGTATGGATGTTTGAAAAATACACTGTATAACGTTCGGTTTTGTGGATGAAATGAGGAAAATTTTGGTTTTAAAATATTGTGACTTTCTTTATGATGTTTTGTAAGAGAACTAAAGATAGATGATGCCATGTTAAATGAGCGTGGTGATTGAACGTAGCTCGCCATTATCATAGGTTATGTACTGGAATGTTGGCAGGGTGTTCCGGTATGCAACCCATAGTAACGGGGCACTACCTTAGGTGGTATTAGAGCATGGTTTAGCATCCATAGGGACATATAGGAATTTTAAGCATGAAATATCGTGAGAAATACGGATAATGATTGAAGTTCTTGTTTATTATAGGTCATCTGCCATAGGTGAAGAAGTGAGACAGTCATCTGACCTAGGATCTGTAGGGAGTCTTTGTTACCTCGACTTAAGGAAATGCCTACTAGGGTTCCCGAGGGAAGGGAGAGGAGGTATGATAAGCTGCGGAAGCAGGAGGCTATGGACTTCTATAGAAGTACAGACCTTACGGAGGCCAAGGGATAGCTAGATAGGATGGAGAGAGTTTTCGGTCAAATGGACTATGAGCCGGATGAGAAGTTCCACTATGCAATGTCTTTGCTGCAAAGCCCTACTTACTAGTGGTGGAAGACTATTCTAGTCAATACTACCAGGCCTTGCAACCTAAAGTGGGAAGACTTTTTGAGGGTCTAGGAGAACTACATGCCCAAGATCTATTTGGATAGGAAGATGAAAAAGTTTCTGGATTTGAAGTAGGGTACGATGTTAGTGGCAGAATATGAGCTCTGGTTCAATGAGTTGATGGGATATATTACTGTTTTGATTCCTACCGAAGAAGATAAGTGTAGGAGATTCCAAGATGGGCTGAACATGGAGATCAGGACAAGATTAATGATCTCCAACTTGAGTAGTTTCATTAAGTTAAGAGCTGCTTCGATCAGAATTGAGCAGCTACTAAGAGAGGGATAAATAGAGTCTAGGCAAGGGTCTATATTGAAGAGGTCTAGTGAGATTCAAAATGGTTCTGGCAGAAGATTCAGTAAGTGCTAGATCGAGCTTTCAGACCACCGGCTGGATCAAGACAGTCAGGATTCAGACTGGGGGTTGGTTTTGTACAGTTTAGTAATGGAAGAAGTTCAGTGCAGAGTCAGTTACCCCCTTGTGAGCACCGTGGGAAAAAGCATGGTGGTGAGTGCCAGACATTATCAAGAGCCAGTTTTTGATATGGTTCTTTAGATCACAAAATTAAATATTGTCCTGTTACTGCTAGAGCCTAGTCAGGTATGAGAGGGGGATCCAATAGTGAAGCTACAATCTAGCAGAGTCAAGGTTAATAGGACTGGATAGAGAGGCCGTGGTAAAGGCGGAGTGAGCACAGGGAGTCCTTTTGTCAGGACTAGGGTACGGAGCAGCCAACTGCAGTCTCAGGCCTGAGTCTATGCCATGACTAGGCAGGAGGCTCAAGATTCTCTAGATGTCATTGCAGGTGTGCAACTTGTTTATGATTATGAAGCATTTGCATTGCTAGATCTAGGATCTACGCATTCATTCATCGCACCGCATCTGGCATCTAGGCTGCATTGTGATAGAAAGTTACTACACTATGGATTAGAGGTGAGTACACCAATAGGTAGTACTACAGTTATAAGGGACGTATGCAAGAGGTGTTTGATTCGGATTGATCAAGCAGAATTAGAGGCAGATCTGATTATGTTACAGCTGAGAGAGATAGTTATTATCCTAGGCATGGATTGGCTCACTGCTCATAAGGTCGTCATGAACTACTATACTAAGGAGGTAGTATTAGAATCTCTTGGTCAGCCGAGAGCAGTTTTCAGAGGAATTAGTCAAGCAGTGCCAGCCAGGTTGATATCATTTGTGAGTGCATTAAGTTTGATGCAAGGAAGATGTGAGGCTTATTTGGCCCACGTCATCGATACTAGAGTTAAGCAGAATGTGAAGGACATTCTCGTAGTTAAGGAATTCTTGGATGTGTTTCCCACCGAATTACCTAGCTTACCTCCAGATAGGGAAGCAGAGTTCACAATTGATTTAGTTCCAGGTGCTACTCCTATATCCTATTCCTCCATATAGGATGGAACCTGTAGAACTAAAGGAGTTGAAGGCTTAGCTACAGGAGTTACTGGAAAAGGGTTTTATTAGACCCAGTATTTCTTCTTGGGAGCTCCAGTTTTGTTTGTAAAGAAGAAAGATGAGACTTTGAGGTTATGCATCGATTATAGGCAATTGAATCAGGTGACAGTGAAGAACAAGTACTCGTTGCCTAAAATTAATGATTTGTTTAATCAGTTGCAGGGAGCTCAGGTATTCACTAAGCTGGATTTGAGATCGAGGTATTATCAGTCGAAGATAGCAGAGGCTGATGTACCTAAAAGTGCATTCAAGAGCAGGTATGGGCACTTCAAGTTTTAGTAATGCTGTTTGGGTTAACTAATGCCTCGACAACATTTATGGCCTTGATGAATAAGGTGTTTCAGCCCTACCTGGATCGTTTTGTGATAGTATTTATCGATGACATTTTGGTATATTCAAAGAATAGAGAAGAGCATGCAAAGCGTCTTAAAGTGATATTACAGATTATGAGGGAGAAACAGTTGTATGCCAAATTCAGTAAGTGTAAATTTTGGCTAGATTAAGTGGTATTTCTAGGACATATAGTGACTGGACAAGGCAGACAGGTAGATCCAAAGAAGATAGAGGCAGTGACGAATTGGGAAGCTCCGAGAAATGTATCGAAAATCTGAAGTTTCCTAGGATTGGCCAGATATTACCGGAGGTTTATCGGCAAACCCTCGGACTAAACTTATGAGGAAGAATGTAGTATTCAAATGAAATGAGGAATGTCAAAAGAGCTTTGAGGAGTTGAAGCATCGGTTGACTATAGCACCGGCATTGACTATTCCATCGGGTGCCGGAGGATATGTGGTATATAGTGATGCTTCGTATTAAGGATTGGGATGTGTATTGATGCAGTATGGCAAGATGATCGCCTATACATCGAGACAATTAAGGTCTCATGAGGTTAACTACCCGGTACATGATATAGAGACACTATCTATATGGAGAGACATTCCAGGTTTATACAAATCATAAGAGTTTGAAGTATCTGTTGAGCTAGAAGTAGTTAAACATGAGACAAAAAAGATGGATTGAGTTATTAAAGGATTATGACTGTAAGATTGAGTACCACCCGGGGAAAGCTAATATGGTGGCTGATGCTTGGAGCATGAAGTCTAATACTAGTGCCACCCAGATTTAGTTATCGAGGTTACCAAACTTGATTCATTTGAGAGCTCTGAATGTGCAATTGAATCTAGAGCAAGATGAGGGATTGATCGCTACACTAAAGTTGAGACCGATGTTGTATAATAGAATTAGAAAAGTCCAGAGGAAAGATCCTAATATGGTGAAGCTTATAGAGAAAGTGAAGATGAGTCTAGATTCCGAGTTTGAATTGAGGGATGAGACATTGTGGTTGAAACAGAGGTTGTGTGTTCCTAATGTGGATGATCTGAGGAAAGAAATTCTAGAAGAAGCTCATATGGCTACCTATGCTATGCATCCTGGTACTACCAAGATATATAACACGCTGAAGCAGCATTTCTAGTGGCCTGGTATGAAAAAGCAAGTGGTAGAGTATGTTGTCAAGTGTACGACATGCCAGGAGGTTAAGGCTGAGCATCAGGCTCTAGTAGGGAAGCTACATTCATTGCCTATTCTTGAGTAGAAATGAGAACGAATTACCATGGACTTCATTATAGGATTGCCTAAAACTCGGAGGCAAAATGATGCTATATGGGTTGTAGTAGACTGATTAACTAAGTCGGCCCATTTCTTACCAGTGAGAGAGAATAACTCACTAGATCAATTAGCCCAAAGATATGTGAATGAGGTGGTCAGACTGTATAGGGTTTTAGTGTCCATTGTATCAGACAGGGATCCCATATTCACTTCGAGATTCTAGATGAGTTTGCAGTCTACTATGGGTACTAAGTTGAACTTCAGTACTGCATTTCATCCTCAAACAAATGGACAGGGTGAGAAGATAATCCAGACTGTTAAAGATATGCTTAGAGTGTGTGTATTGGAGTTTCAAGGAGCTTGGTATCAATATATAGCACTGATAGGGTTTGCTTATAATAACCATTATCATAGTAGTATCGGAATGGCACCATACGAGGCATTGTATGGCAAAAAGTGTCGAACGCCTCTGTATTAGGATAAAGAGGGCTTGAGAATGGTTAAAGGCCCAGAATTGATGCAAGACACTGTGGACAAGGTGAAATTGATTCGAAGATGAATTAAAGCAGCTCAAGATAGACAGAAGAGTTATATGGATCAACATCGACGGGATATAGAATACAGTATAAGAGACAAAGTGTTCCTGAGAGTGTCACCACGAAAGGGAGTATTAAGATTCGGTAAAAAGGGCAAGTTGAGCCCTAGGTACATTGGTACTTATGAGATCATTGAGTGGATAGGACCTTTGGCATATAAGTTAGTTTTACCAAATTAAATGTCTCAATTACACAATGTGTTTCATGTGAGTATGCTCCGAAGATACCGACCGGATCCGACACATTTGATATCGGCTCAAGAGATTAAAGTTGCTAGTAACTTAAGTTATGTTAAGGAGTTGATCAAGATAGTGGGATCTCATATCAAGCAGTTAAGGAACCGAGTCACCGAGTCATTCCATTGGTGAAAATCCTTTAGAGGAATCACTCAATTGAGGAAGAAACTTGAGAAACGGAGGAGCATATAAGGAGGCAATACCCCTACCTGTTCAAACAATCAGGTAAGAATTTCAAGGACGAAATTTCTTTTAAGGACGGGAGAGTTGTAACATCCTATTATCCCATTTAAAGGGTTAGGACCCTAAAATACAGTACATAAGAGATTATTGTGAGATTAGAAAATTCATTTCATGCTCATGCATAATATGACATGCACATACGCGTGATTATTGAATTTTGCACATGAAAATAATTGTACATTCATTTGTTGACATTCTGGGTATAATTGTTATAAACGTGAATTTTGATCTAAATTGTCGTTTATATGTATTGAAAATTGACTTGGTGTGTATACGTATTGATTTTGAAATTTTGGTGAAATTTACAAAATCCCTGAATTTTTGGGTAAATTCTGAACTAGGAAAAATGCCAAGTGGCAGGACAATTGATAAATAGTAGTAAAATTAAAAGTCAAATGGCAGTGAAAATTTTTATAAATGACATTTAGGTTTAATGACTTATGTCATTGAAATTTGGAGACAATTGGAGTAGAAATTGGAGTTGATTGGATAAATTAAATGAGAGAACTTAAGTGAACATATAAGGAGTTGACATGTGGCAAGTGACAAATGTCAATTGTCAAGCCATGTCTTAAAACCCACGATGGCTTTATTGATTGGAAAATCATTTAATTGCTTTGTATCTTGTTTCTTCTTCTCTTCTTTTCGTTAATCACTCTTCATCTTCTTCATTTTGTTCTCATCTCCACGACATTCTCTTCATCTCTACATCAAAGTGAACCTTATTCTTACCTTTCTTTGCTACCTCATCTTGTTGTTTTCTTCTTCTTGTCTCAAAAACCTAACCTAATCCACCCCAGAAAGTTGATGATCGTGAGCATGGAAGATTAGGGTTCCTTGGTGTTTTTGAAGAAGCCTAAGACTAAAGCAAGTAAGTTAAGCTTTAATCTTCATGGGTAGTGTTAAATAGAATATGGATGATGAGAAATTTGATGATTGATCATGGGTTTTCATATATGTATTTTAACGTGGGTGTTGTGTAAAAATAAAGAGATTATGCTCTAAATGGTAGTTAGTTAATGTTATTCATGAAATGAGAAGAAGTAGGATGATAGTTTGACACAAAGTAGAGTGATAATGAAGTTAAATATGTGCTGGAATGTGCTACATAGAGTGCTGTCACTGAACATGAATCTATGTTTTGGCCATATCTCGACCTATAGGTGTCCAAATGGGACGATTTTTAATGTAGATTAAACTAGAGACATATGGACAAATTTTTAATGAAGACACAAAATTGCATTATGTCGTTAGGAGTCTCAAAAATTGACAAGAAGATGAGAACTGGGTGCAATAAATTGGTGGATGAATGTATATTTTTGTGTCTAGTTTTGTGAATATGAAAACCATAAGTGATGAGTTGTATGTAGATGTTATGAATTATGAATTAAGGGTTTAGTGAAAGTGAAAGTTAGGCTAAGCAAGATATTGAGTTATGTCTTGAATTTTGACGAATTAAGATGATAATTAAAAGTGAAATAAAGAATGAGAATTGGAGTTAAATATGTGTAGGAATTTGGGGTTATAAGTGTATAAGAATATGTTCTGTTTTGATGTTTTTGGTCAATCTTGGAATTTAATTTTTATGCGAATAATATTGACCTTAAATGGAGTTATGAATGAAGAGGAAATGATGGTTTATTAAGCTAAGAAAGATAGACTAAGCAAAAGAGGTGAACTAGGATGAAAATGATGATGAAGTGTGCTGGAAATTGTTCATGGAGTATTTTACTGGACAGAGATTAGTATTTTGGCCATAACGTGATCTGTGAATATCCAAATTGGATTGATTTTGATTTAGAGTAAACTAGAAGCATATGGATACAATTTTCATGAAGAAATTGAATTTGAATTTTGTGCTTACTGGTCCTAAAATTTAGCTTGAAATGAGTTTTGGAATAGGCTGCAACACTACCCTTTACTAAAATTGTTTCCTGTCTTTATCGATTAAACTGTATTTATAGAGGCAGAATTAGACAATTGTGTCTTCACAAAAGTTGTAATTTATTCTCTTAGATTTGAATTCGTATCAAGTTTGTAACTTTTAGATATTGGAGTTGAGAGATATGAGCTGTACAATTTGACAGTATGATCATGTCCTAGCCAAAGTGTCAAATGTACTCAGTCTGTGGTATTTTTAGCAGAAATCATAGAATAATTAACCAAATTGAATGATCTTGGTGTCATTAGAAACTTAAAACAATGGCGGACAAAGCATTGCCAAATTACTTCATTTTCATTTTCATAATGATCATGTAAAGTTGGCCCGAAAATCTATTTTTAGAGAAATCTGGAATGATGAAATGAGTTATGAATTTCGATTTTAATGGTTTTATTGACGTATAAACCATAAGTATAAATGATACTTACATGAGTTTGGATATATGAATGTTTGCATGATAAGAATAATAGAGCAGTACCGGTATTGTCATGAACATGCATTATGCATACTTCATATACATACATGTGCATTAATAAACACTTATAATTGTGCCAAATTGTGATATATGTATATTGTGTGAAATAGAGGAGCAACTGGAACGTCAACATCCAGTTGTTGCCAGAACTTCCAAGCATTAGCATTGGGAGGGAACTGTGAGTAACCTAGATGGTTTGCTTCAATTAATTTCTTGTGTTAGATTATGTTTGAATTATCTTATGAATGTGAAATTGATTATGTTGATTCCAGAAAATTGATTGTCTGAGGAGATCTATATTTGAGATAGTATTAGAAGTGCTACTTGAATATGAATATGAGTGACTATCTGTTCTCAACTTCAATGTTAAATATCAGACTAAAAGTTTGATGACAAATGTGAATAATAAAGAGTGTGAATGTGACTGAATGAATGTAATCATTGAATATGCATGATGCATTTCATTACATGAATACATGAAAGATAAAAGCAGTTGTGACCAGAGTCGCCAATAAAAGAGCTTAAATCTCAAAATGTGATAAGATCCTTTGGCTCAGTTGTGCATGTACCCAGTATCCACTAAGGGATATAAGACATTAATTGATACAGCTCGGTATCCACAAAGGGATATGAGCTGGTAAAAAGGCACTTGGTCACAACAAAGTAACAAATGAAACTGAGTCACGTGCATTGCATTTATATTTGATATGTGCATTTTACATGAATGAAATGACCATTATGATTGTTCTGAAAGTGAAAGGTGATATTTTATGAATATGCAAAGATGTGAAAAATATGTTACGTGTATTGATGTGATGCATGAATTGAGTGAACCATTGATGATGGTTACCTCATTGAGTTCGCAAAACTCACCAAAATTGCAATGTTGACTTTTCAGGACTGAGAGACGACTTTAGCTACTGAGAGACACTACAAGCAGTGTAGACTTGTACTTTTTGAAAAAAAAAGTAGAAATGGCTCAAAGGTCGGTCAGCTGGGGTTGAAAGATTAGATAGACTTTTTGTGTAATTTCCTCTTTCATATAGCATATTTTGTATTAGGTTATGATGATGTATATGTATGGATGTTTGCAAGATACATTGTATAACATTCGGTTTTATGGATGAAATGAGGAAATTTTTGGTTTTAAAATATTGTGACTTTCTTTATGATGTTTTATAAGAGAACTAAAGATAGATGATGCCATGTTAAATGAATGTGGTGATTGAACATAGCGTGCCATTATCATAGGTTATGTATTAGAATGTACGCAGGGTGTTTCGGTATGTAACCCATAGTAACGAGGTGCTACATGGTTGCTTTTTAAACCTTAGAAATACTTAATATGAAGAAATCTCAAAACTAAGGTTTTTAGCCTATTTAAAGATGTGAAACATCGTTGTTTGTGAAGTGGACATGAACTAAAACATGACCATATCACAGGACATATATCTTAACGCTTGTAATTAGGAAAGACACAAGCTTTTATATGTTTATATCTTATATTGGAGATCTTTATATAACCTTTATAAAGATAGATGTCTTAGACAATGGATCTTTTTGTAACTTTGTAAAAATTGACATAGACTTAAACACACCTATTTCTTTGAAAATATCTTTCTATTTAAATTGTCTGAGATCAACAAAGGCTAGCATCTATCCTATCTTGCCAACAATTTTGTTTTCTTCATGTTTTTTCTTATAAACTTCTCACATTCTTAGCAAATTTTAGCTCTAAGATAGCATCTTCTCAAATACATCTAGAGTCATTCCCACATATCTTTACTTTCCAATTAACAATTCTAATTACATCGTAAGTCAAAATATAAGGATAATAAGTTCATATAAGTATAAAGTGGATGTAAAAGACTAAATGCTAAGAGAAAACAATACAGCACTTTATACTCTTATCAATACCTTTATATATACGGTCTTTGAAATAATTAAATAAAATGGAAAGAATTAACATAGTGAAAAAGAGTCAACTTAAAACTAAAAATTAATTGGTAAGCCTTCAATTTTCTAAAAGCTTCTATATGCTACTACCTTTGATATAAAGTTAGAAACAATTTGTTTATGATGGAAAAAAAAGAGATAAAAGTAAAATATAAATCAAATTTATAGTTAATTAAATATTGATCAGTGTTTTATGATGAATAATTAACTATTAAAAGTTTATTGTCATATTTGAAATCCAATACTTTACTGTACCCTTATTAAAGGTTGATTTTTGTGCAACCTTATCAAAGACTGATCTCATATCACATCAAAGGCATATTTTATGCCTTTTGTATAGTTATAAGAATTTCAAAATTATTCCTTAAGTGCGCTTTATTAGGTGTAGAAAGATTTATACATAATAGTTTAACTAATTTTAAGGATTATAATTGATTTTGCAGTTTGTACATATATATGGGAATTTCCCGATTAAGAAAGAAAAATTATCCGGAACTTCTCTAAATTATATTTAACTTATCGTGATATTATAACCTTTTTTAAAAAATCTCTTCATTTTCAAGCCTTTTTTCCATCTAAACTCTAGTCTTACTTTATTTATCTAAAAACTACTTAGATGCTAGCCTTTGCAGATTTAACTTCTTATTTTTTTATTCAACATTTATCTCAAGTATAGTATTTTGATGTCATGAATTTGAATAAATATGAATGTTTTTTTATTTTTATGGAAAATACTTAATTTAGGCTTTCAATTTCAAGATATTTATCAATGGTAGGGAATTATTGGGACATTTTAATGGTAGTGATCATGTTCTTAGTAGAAATAAGAGTAAAGATGAATAGGCTAAGTAAAAAGTTGAGGTGCTTAAAAACTAGCATTAATTTTGGGATCTATTGAGCCCAAAATCATCTTGAATCATTGGAACTTCAAGACTATACCTAAGATGTGATCTTATTTAAAGAGGAGATACAACAAACATAACACTAATTTTTAATTTTAACCTGAACATGAATTATCTAGTCTCTTGCCTTGGGTAGGACGTTTGGGTAAATATAAAGCATTTAATGTGGTTAGTACACAAAGAAAAAGTATAAAGCTCAAAAGCGTTTATCAAGGGAAAAATCATGTCAATAGGATAGGTTATTTGACTAATGTAGTTTATGAAAAACAAACAATGCCTAATCATATTCATGTTAATGAATATGAAGAAAATGTGGTCTCGAATAGAAATTCAAAGCAAAATTTGGATGTACATGTCATAAAGGTCAAACATTATCAAAAGACAATGAGACTGATATGGATTTTTCAGTTTAATAAGGGTCAAAATCTCACTGGCTTTGTTTACCACTAGTCACTATTCTTCTAAAGATAATGCACATCAACCAATCACAAGAGCAAAAGTACATGCCAAAGTTGCTATGAAACTCTCTAGTCAATTCATTCTCTACTCATGATTAAACAATCCTACAAGCAATAGAAAATGAGCAAATGTTTCTTTGTTTGTTTTATTCTTTCTCTCATTTTGATTGAAAACTTAAAAACAAGCAAAAATAAAACAACAAAGAAACATAAATGCTAAAAAAATAAATGCAAAAAATTAAAAGAAAAGAATTTTACTTCCCTTGGGTTGTCTCCTAAGGAGCGCCTTTGTTTAGTGTTGCTAGCTCGACTCCTTCTTCTCCTCACGTGACAAAATTATGATCTTCCGATGGCACATGCGGTTCTTCAACGTGAGATTATTCAAGATAGGGTCTTGGTTGATAATCGTTCCCATTTAGCTCCTTCCCTATCCTCAGACTTTCAATCTCTACTGAATCTATGCACTCAGAAAATAGTTTGAACATCTCTTCACCTTTTTCTTTCTCGTTTAGTTCCTTTAATCTACTATGTAAAGGTGAAGAGTTAGTTTCAAAAATAATTATGGACTCAGTACTTACCTCCAAGCTAAATGATATGTTCTTTTCAGCTTCGAGCTCCTTCTCAAATTCTGCTTCTTCACAAGAAATTCCTTGAGTACTACACTCAAGATTCTCAAGATCCTCTTCACTCTGTAAGGTTTTTATGCTAATATCCATCAGGTAATCCTCAGGTTGATATAGTTGCGTTTCTTTTCTTTGTGATGCTTCGCGGTTGATAGCTTCCATTAATTAATCTACTTGGCATGTCAGGTTCTAGATTCTAAAACTTGTTTCCTACTAGAATTGCAAAGTGTTAGCAACATGCACATTAACTAATTCTTCTAAGGATGTACTTGAGTCTTGATAGGAAGCTTTTGGTCTGTATAGGAATTGTTGTGCTTCCTGCAAACTATCATAGAAAAAATTCGGCTATAATTATCCCTTCCATACCAAAAGTTAGGTTGCTCAGTCCAAACATTGTTATAGGATTGATAATATGAATTAAAGAAAAAATTACTCCCATCTATGTCAAATTTAATTTTAAAATTTTTTCATAAAAACAAAACAAAAAATGAAAAGATTACGAAATAACTGAAAAGAAACCAATTATAAACAAATATATACAAAAAACCAATTAAAATCAATAACAAAAACTAAACACCACACTCCCCAGTAATGGCACCAAAATTAAAGAAAAACCGTGAAAAATGATAAAATTGGAGAATTCATTAGGGATCCAGTTCCTTGATTCAATCTCAGCCTACACCCTAATTAAGCATAATTTATTGATTTGTTGTTCTTTTATCCCTCTTAGCAATTATCGGTCGTAGATTAACAACAAGCTCTATTAATCCCATTTTTTCCTTAAATCCTAGTTAATTACGAAGCACTCGTTAATTAACCCTAGCAACAACGAAACTTAGAATAATCTCTCTAAGTTATCCGAACAACTGCCTTACGAATCAGAAAAATTGACCAATCTAGGTAATAATCACACGAGCTTGGATTACTTAACCTGTGTTATGTTATCTCCAGTGATTCAGAACCATTAGTTGCTACACATAAATCGGGAATACAATGATTATGTATTGCTTTCGATTCTAGCAATGGGTTTTCCTAAAACATGATTCAACAGAACAATAAAATCATCATCATTCAAATGCCCAATCAATCCATACATGATAACATAATCAATTTCTAATGAGAGAAAGAAATAACAAAACAATAAAAAATTGCTTAAACCGGGTCATTGGCATTGATGTTGTAACATCCCGTTACCTTTGGGAGGTTAGAATAGTAAATATGAGTGATTAATGAGAGATTAGAAATGCATTTTTCATGCTCATGCATTATATGATATGCTCATATTCATGAATATTGAATTTTTACACATGAAAATAATTGTGCATGCATTCATAGACATTTCGGGTAAAATTGATTTATAATTGAATTGTGAATGTGTTTTTGTGGAGTTAATTAATATCTTAATGTTGGTAAGATTTTATGACATAGGTTAATTGAATTAAAGTGTTAAGGTAGTAAGATTGCATGAAGGGCATTTTTGGGAGATCACTTAAGGATAAAAGATACAAGGCATATAAGGAAGGGAAAAATGGGTATTTTATATTCATCAAGGGTATAAGTGGAAAAACAAAAGTAGTATTTTAAGGAAGAAGCAAAATGTGAATTGAGAAAAGAAAAAAACGAAAATAGAAGAGAGGAGAAGAGAGTTTCAGTGGTTAAGAAAAGAAGAGAGTTTGAGCTAGGGTTTCTCCATTTCTTATCTTTTGAAAGAGATTTTGAGGTGGTTCAAGAAGAGAAAAGGTAGAGGAAGAGAATAGCTTTCATTAGAGCCAAGAAAAAACTTAAATCCTTCTAACCTCCATGAAGATCGTATAAAGCTAGGGAGCTAAAGCTAAGTGTTGTTTTTCAAGATTTGAAGCTAAGTGTTGTTTTTCAAGATTTGAAATGGTGTTTTGGGTATGTGGGTGTCGTGAATGGTAAAGAGTGTGTAAAAATCTGGAAAAAAAAAACTTGAAGATGATGGATTGGAAAATGTTCACTGCGTATGCTTCAGTGTTTTAGCCATAACTTCTTCTAGAATTGTTCAATTGAGCTGATTCTTGATCTGAATTAAACTATAGATATATGGATATATTTTTTATGAAGACACCAAATTTTAATTCTGTTTTTAAGAGTCTCAAAAATTGACATGAATTCTCAGAATTTTTGAGAATGAATAGTAAGAGTTAAAATTTTGATTTCAAAATTCCATGAATTTACTGTACTGGTCTAGATGGATTTTGAGAAAATGGTCTTCATGAAAGTTGTATATCTTTCTTTTAAATTTCCATTTATATAAAATTTGGAATTTTTGGAATTCTGGATCAAAAGTTATGGAGGTTTGAAGTAGAGAATTTGGTAAAGAAGAAGAAGAATTGCATGATAGCGACTTTGAAATTTTCAAGGGTAATGAACATCCGATGGTTTTTTTTAGAAATATATTTTTATTCCGACCTCTAAATGAGGTGATATTTGATTTAAAATAAACTAGGGACATAGGACTACAAATTATCTGAAGAAATCAAATTCTAAATCAGATTCTAAGATGGTTAATTTTTGGATGGAAGTTATGCATAGTACATTTTTTTTGAATATGAACAGCCCGAAAATGTTTGAGGCATATATTCCAAATTACTGAACCAAATTGAGTGATTTTAGTGT
>JAOQMS010078908.1:0-21617 GCA_027563885.1 Erythroxylum longipes | reverse complement strand
ACCAAACACAACATTTACATAATCATTCATCAACAACTTCCTACACATATTCACTTTATTTTCACTTCTAAACAACCCTAAAGATGCTTCATCTAACAATCAAGAAGGATTAATGCTCATACTTACTTGTTTTAGCCTCAAAGTCTTCAAACTCTTTAAGAATCTCTAAAACCCTAACTCTTCTCTTCTTTTTCTCCTTTCTCTTCTTTCATTCACAATTTTGATTCTCTAAAATGCAAGACTACAATTGCTCTTTTTATATCTTTAATGGGTGTGAAAGTTCCAATTTGCCCTTCCATATAATTCCTTAGCCTTTTGACCTTTAGTGATCTTCCAAAAATGCCCTTATATCACCTTACAACATTAATGCTTTAATTCCATCAATTCATGAAATAAATCTTCCCAAACTTGACATAATAATTAAACTCCAAATAAAATGATTTATCTAACTAGACCACAAAATTAAATCAATTCATGCTTAATAAAATTACTGAAATAATTTGGGGCCCAACACTCAATCAGAACAACCGTCTGGAGAGACAGAGATAAAAAGGAAGTTAGTATTTGAGCAGAAGAAGTCTCAACAAAAACTCTCTTCCAAGCCAGCAGAAGAACAAAGGAAGATGGAGACGATTTAGAAAAAGAAGGTTGAAAAGCAGCAACCAATCTACAACCAATGAAGAAAGAAGATTTGAAGATGAAGATTATAGAAGAATCAATACCTAATCGAAACAAAAGTTCAATTATCATCAGAGAACCTCCTAAACAGAAATTTAAGGTTCAAGTTGAACCTATAAAGTAAATGATCAGACGATACATCTTCTTAGCCCTGAAGAAAGAAGATTGTATGTTATTCTGTGAGATGAAAAGGCAGAACCATATCCATTGAAGATGACAAAAAATCCTTACACAATCTACCCATTGACAAGCTGAACAACAATAAAGATTGTACTAGATGTACAACCTAGATGTCCAAAACTGGTAGATAGCAAAGACAAAGGCAAGAAGAAGAAATTTTCTGAGAAATAAGAAGATGATCTCACGAAAAAAGAAATTCGAGTGGTGATGAAGAATATAGACGATGTATGTCGTGCAGCTCAACCTCTAGGCGTCTATATTTCACATCACATATCAAGGCCATCAAGAAGTAACTTTGGCGCATCAACCATAGATGAAAGTTTCAAGGTCGTTGGGACAATATCGGAAGGAAGATACAAAAATATTACAACTGATGGTATCAATTTCTACTTAGAAATATTTGTGCATTTACTTATTCATTTTAACCTTAGGTTTGATTCCTTCTATCAAAGATATCCTACACCTTCTAGGAAAACCAATTTTCAAAGTAGCCAAACCTGATGATCTTGACATTCCACACCAAACACAATCTTTCCAATTACCCTCTATCAAAATTATTGACTTAGATGATTCAATCAGAAAACCGTCTGTCTTTGAGTATCTTCATCCACTAAGTGAAAAGCTACAAGATTCTACCACTAATTTAGAGTTCTTGAAAAATTTCATCACATGGACTAAAGCTAGTCAAAAGCAGAAGGAAGATCAAGAAGCCTTAGCTAAACATATTAAAGAAATTGATACTAAGGTTGATGAACTAAGTGACTCAGTGGGTGATCTTCATGAGGAAGTAACACTTCTACGTATGACTATAGAAGAAGACCTCAAGATGATCCGCACTGATATTCAACATATGTTCTATAAAATATTGAAGCGTTTGAAATGATTTTTTTATTAATAACAAATAGGGGGAGAATAGTAGAAAGAAAAGGAGAATTAGTATTAGAAATTTATTTTTCTTATATATGCATTGTACATCTTGCATTATTCGTCTAAATAAATACATTATTTGTCTGAAAATTATTCGTTTAAATATTATCATTATCCGTCTGAATATCTTTTTTATCTTCTAATATTATGATTATTTGTTATCATCAAAAAGGGGGAGATTGTTAAGTCAATAAGACTTCACTTCTTCTATTGATTTTGATGAAAGTCAAATAATAATAATAAAAGAAGTGTGTGAACTGTTTTGATGAGTTTGTTAAGTGCGCAGATAAATATAAGTAGCACAAATCATCAAATCAAGATGATATTCAAGAGCTAACTAAGACAAAGTGTAAAACGGACCAGAAAAAGTGAAGTCATAAGACAAAATGAAGAAATAAGACGAAGTATACAAATCAAATCAAGACGATATAATTGAAGAATAATCTACAACGTTAGTTAGCTAGTTAGTTGGAGTTGGTTACAGGACTCTACTAATAACTAATCTCTGAAGATTCTACAAGTAGTTTTCTTAAGAAGACCATTGGAGAATTAGACTATAAATATCAATTGTAGTCATAGACAAAACAACTTTCAACTTTTAACTTTTAACTCTCAACTCTTTACTTACATGAAATAATTCTATGATCAAGTGAGTATACTATAAAAAATATCCTGAGTGAAAAGAAGGAAGAAAAGAGATCAAGATCACCTGTAACGTGAGTTTAGAAAACTCAAACAATATCTTTTCAAGTGAAAGAGAAGACTAGAGCCTGAAGAGGCTAAGATAACAGATAAAGAATACTTTGTGAAAGAGACCTAAAGAGGCTCTGGAAGTGAGAAATAATACTTTTAAAGTTGTAAGAGATAGTGAAATCTCAGATAAACTCTAAGGACTGGACCTATCCTAAAGGTTAAGGGTGAACCAGTATAAATCGCAGTGTCATATTCTCTAACCAGTATCTCTTTAATTTCTTATTATTAGAAGAATAGATACTATTTTTGTTGTTGCATTACTCAAACAAAATAAGTGCGTTGTTTTGTAATCGTCTGAACCTTTCAAGAAAATCAAGAAGTTTTTTAAAGATTACTATCTTAGAAGATTTAACACAATTCAACCCCCCTTCTTGTGTATTTTACAAATTATACGTGATTTCTATAATAACAAGTGATTTACTTCATATGGATCTTACATAGGTATAATTAGTAACTAATTAAAATTAATCATAATTTTAATTAAATTATTAAAATATTTAAATTTTATTATAAATAAGCTTAATGTTAAAAGGAGTTAATACTTTTTATCTAACTCTTTCTACGATAATTATAAAATTGTCTCAACATATTGGATAGAGTCAGACTACTTTGATAACTACGAAGAACCTATTTTATAGGCATTTCAAGAGAAAAGACAAAAATTGATCTTGCTTCACCGTAAAGTAGGACTTACAAAGAATTTTATCTTTTAAAAAATTAAATAAAAAATTTTATAATTATTTTACTCATCACGATCACGACTTTCCTCTTCTGATACCCATAGTGATCGTATTTGCTTCTTGTGTACTTTTGCCCCATCATAAACTTGTCAAATTTCTTGTACTGCCTCGGAGGTTGTTTCAATCCATACAATGATTTTCAAGCATGTACACCATATTCTCTTTTCTAACAACTTAAAAACCTTTGGGCTGAGTCATATTGATTTCCTCCTCTATGTCTCCATGTATAAATGCAGTTTTTACATCCAATTGAACTAGTTCCATACCAAACTATGCTACCAAAGCCAACAAAATTTGAATGGAGGAATGTTTTACAACTAAAGAGAAATGTTCATTATAATCAATTCCCTCCGTTTGAGCATAGCCTTTGGCCACTATCCTTGCTTTGTAGAGAACATTATTCTTATAAGGAAATACATTTTTCTTTGCATATACCCATTTGCATCCAATTGCCTTCTTTTCTTTCAGGAGACTAGCTAGCTTTTATGTCTAATTCTTATGAAGGGAATATATTTCTTCATTCATGGCTATTCTCCACTTATCTTCTTTTGAACTTTGGATTGCTTCCTTATAAGTGGTAGGAATGTCATCAATTTCAATTGGAGATGCATAAGCCACCATATTAACATAACGAGCAGGTACTTGAATTTTCCTTTTTAGCTTTCTTAATGCAATTAGTAATTGTTGCTGTGGAGGTTCTTGGGTTGGAATCTCTTCTTCGTCTGGCTCCTTTTCTACCACGGGAGTTTCTACATCTGCTTCATCATTTACTGGGGTAACAATTCTTCCCTCAAACTCCACATGTTTTAGAGTACCATCTGTCTGCTTAACATTTTCAGTTGTCACCTTTCTTAACATGGTAGATTCGTTAAAGGTAACATCCATATTGAAAATTATTTTCTTTAACTCTGGGCACCAAAGACAATATCCTTTCACACCAAAGGTGATCCCTATAAAAATTGCTTTCTTTGCACGTGGATCCAACTTTGACTCCTTAACATGATAATATGCAGTGGAGCCAAACACATATAAGGAATCATAATCTGTAACAGGTTTTCAAAAGTATTTTTTCAAAGGTGTTTTAGCACCAATAGCAGTTGATGGAAGGCGATTAATGAGATGGTAAGCATATGTAATAGCCTCAGCCTAAAATTCTTTGCCTAACCCAATATTAGACAACATACACCAAACTTTCTCCAGCAATGTTTGGTTCATACGTTCTGCCATCCTATTTTGTTGTGGTGTACCATTGATTATGAAGTGTCTGACAATACCTTAATTTTCATAGACTTTTAAAAGTGGATCACTCTTGTACTCCTTACCATTATTTGTACGGAGATGATTGATCCTTCTGTCCGTTTGAGTTTCCACTATCTTCTTCCATTTGAGGAAAACTCCCAGCACTTCATCCTTAGTCTTTATAGTATACATCCATACTCTTTAGGAAAAATCATCAAAAAAGGTCAAATCATAATGTTTTCCTCCCAAAGAAGTTGTTTTGGAAGGTCCCTATAAAAAAGAGTGAACATAATCCAAAATACCCTTTGTATCATGGATTGCAGTGCCTAATTTTACTCTTGTTTGATTTCCTTTGATACAATGTTCACAAAAGTCTAATTTGCAGGCCTGAACTCCTTTCAACAATTCTTGATTTATTAATATCTTCAAGGATTTTTCACCTACATGTCCCAAGAGCATATGCCACAACATAGCTACTTTTAGCTCTTGATCATTATTAGAAGCTACTGTTGTTGTTCTAATAACTGCATTACCTTAGTAATAATACAGATTATTGTTTATTCGAATTCCTTTCATTACCACAAGTGCACTAGAGATGACTTTTATTACTCTATTTGTTGCATTTATAGTGTAACCCTTTGATTCTAAGACTCCCATAAAAATGAGATTCTTTGTCAAACTTGGCACGTAATTGACATATGTCAGAGTCCTGGTTGTTCCATCGTGATTCATTAAGCAAATTAAACCAATCTTATTTGTTGTGTAGGGATGGTCATTTGTTGTGTAAACAATTCCACCTTCTAGCTCTCTCAAATCTGAGAACCAATCTCGATTATGACACACGTGATGACTATAGCCTGAATCGAGTAGCTATATACTAGAAGGGCTTATTGACGATGTAACAACCAATGAAAGATCTAAATCTATATTTTCACACTCAACAATATTCGAATTTGTAACAGCCTTTCCCTTATTAGGTTTGATTTTATTATTCAGCTTTAGACAATCCTTTTTTCAGTGCCCTTTTTCCCGACAAAAGGCACATTCATCTTTGCTCAATTTGAACCTCGACTTTGATCTCCCTTTTTTTCCTTTAATTTGGTTCAGTGAACGGCCTTTGACTACTAAAGCTTCTGTTGCTCCACTTATACGTTCTTCTTTTGTCTTCCTTCTCAATTCATGACTGTACAAAGCAGTTGTAACTTTACTAAGAGACACATTAACCTTTTCATGAAGTAGAGTAGTTTCAAGAAACTCAAACTCCTCAAGAAGGGATCCCAATAACAACAAAGCCAGATCTTCATCTTCAAATTTCACATCCTAATTCATTAAATCAGTAACTAATTGATTAAAACAGGTGATGTGATCATTTATAATGGTACCCGGAATATAAGAGAAATGAACCAGTCTCTTCTTTATGTGGACCTTATTTTGACTGCTTTTCTTTAGGAATTTCTCTTCCAACGCATTCCACAATTTAGAGGCAGAAGTTTCTTTCGAGAAAGCATACTTTTGCTCTTTGGAAAGACACGATCGAATTGTACCACATGTCAAACGATTTTTAGTCTCCTAATCTTTCTCCTCAACATCATCTGGTTTCTTTTCTTTAATGTCAATGTCAAGACTTTGTTGAAAAAGAGCATCTTAAACCTCACTTTGCCACATGCCGAAATGGCCCGTCCCATAAAAAATCTCCACTGTAAATTTTGCATTTGTCACAGCAGTCCTTACTAGAATAGACGAGGTAGAAGTTGTCGATGTGGTTAGTGCAAACGTATCTTTGATTTATGTCATTTCTGCTACAATTTCTATTCAATAGTTGTCAATGTGGAATGCCAATAGCCCAAGGAAAAATCTTTTCTGATGTGGAAGGTCAGACAACTCTGCAATCACAAAGCATACTAAGAAAAAACATTGGCTTTGATACTAATTGTTGTGAAAACCAGGTTAATTTCTACCAATAATAATAAATTTACCTCGAGCACTATTATCTAGGTGAATAAAGTGTGAACGATTGTACTGAAAAATCACACCAGGTGAATTCCCAGGAAAGACTAGAAGGATTACAAACGGTCTCACTTAAAACTCAATTATTTAGACATAATTTTTTAGACATGTAATTTAAAAAAAAAAGCACAATAATTTACTATAACTATACCCGAAAATAGCTATTAAATAAACAAATAAAGAATACCAGAATTTAACGAGGTTCAGGCAATTATGCCTACTTACTCGAATACTACTAAATTAATATTTTACTATTTTCAGAAAGTAATACAAGTAAAATACTACAAAAAAGAGAGAAGGAATTTTTGTCTACCCAAAAGACAAGTTTGGTATGTTTAACCAGACGAAAAGACCCTCCTTTTATGGCTTAAGGAGGCTCTCTCATTATTGTGTTTCTCAATATGGGATTTGAACATATGCCAAAAAGTCAACACTCTGGAGATCAATGGAGTGACTTAGCGGGTTATCCAATGGCTAAGAGGATCTTCAAGGTCCCAAATCCCATGTAATATGTTGCATAAACCAAAGAAGGGCGAGTGCAGGCACTGGACTACGTTTTAATAAATAATGTATGGCTGAGTTGGTGCTTAGTATAACTCAGTTTCTTTGCCTCGTTATGTAGTTCAGCAAGTCGCCTAATGTAATAACATTTATTTCTGGTTCTCGTAATGTATGCTTGGATCATAAACAACTAAACAAATACACTTGCCTGGGGTAGAAGAAAGAGGGTACAGGAGGAGTAGAAAAAGTACCGTTTATTAAGAGGAAGGATGTTTAATGACAACTATAGCCAAAAGCAGTAGACTTTTAATGAAGACACATAAATCTTAGCCACAGCGTCACTTAGATCTCTGGTTTTCTTCTTTATATCCAACACATCTCCGGAAAGATGTTATTTCAAGTTTGTTTGCGTTTTACAAAGTCCATGTCCAGATATGGGATTAAAAATGTGTAGCAAGTTGTTGGTTTTGGACTCCATATTTAATAGATACATTCAGATTTTAATTACCAACAATTATACATACGCTTTATACAGGAAAAAAAAAATAAAGGTATCTATATAATTGATAAATGGTATCAAACAATTAAAAGTACATTTTTGAACAAATACAGGTTTTCAATGAACCCCTAATGAGTTTTTGTACATCGATGTAATTTTTTTTCTACGGGACTAAAACTTAAACCCTGTCAACATAGTCAAGTAGGGGATAAAGAATTAGGTCAGTTAGTTCTCAGGTAAGATAATTGATAGTTAGAGTGTCAAAAAGACTAAGCAATTTTCTTTTCTATTTGTTAAACTATATAACTCTTTACACTATCACATTATCACATATATTGGATTTGTTTCTGCACTGTGATTGTCTTATGCACTTATTTCTAGTTTGGACTTTGGACAATCTATGCATAAAAAGTTGCCCATAACCATAAGCAAAGAGGACCCCTTACAAGTCATGTTCGAATCGTAATATTTTTGATGTTGCAACTATTAAACTACATTGACAATTACCCAAAATCACTACTGCTACAAATATGGTCGACTTAAAAGCTTAATAAATATGGTAAGCTCTTTGATTAATGCATCACGGGAATTTTATTTCTTACGTTAATCAATGAAAATAAAAGAAACATTCACCTGTACCAACCAAGTAGGCTTGACCTCACATATCTCTTCGTATTTTTATCAAAATATCTTTAAAAGAGTTGTTGAACCGATAAGGCTTGTCCTCCACATATTTGTCAATTAAAAGATTTTAAATTTCAATTAGGTTGGTGTTCTTATTTTACTTCGTCAATTTAAGTTAAAAATAGAAACATGTTAATTTTATTAAATTATTAATTATTTTGAAAACCTAATTTACAATATAATTAATATACACTCAAAAATAATTATTATAAAAATTAGGACTATTTGTTTCACATTTTTAATTTTAATTTTTTAAGGAAATAAAAACTTATTCAATTATTAATATTAATATAATTTGACTTTTATGTTAATAATAATAAAAAAACTAAATATGAATTACAATTTAATTTAATTCAATTTATTTATTGAATAGGTAAAATTATTTTAGTATTTTATATGGCACTTACTAATAAATACTAATAATACAATCCTCATAATTTATTCAAAATAAATAGAAAATTTTAAAATTATTTATTAAATAATTAACATTTTAATTATTAAAATAAATAAATAAATATTCATAAAATTATGAAAATATAAATAGAAAATTAAAATTATATTTAAAAATAAGAATTAAAAAGAAATCGTAAACAAAAATTTAACCAAATAAACATATTTATAAAATTTAAAAATAAAAACAAAATGGAATTAAACACTTTGTTTGCATTATTTTATTTGCATTATCTTACTATTTACTGCTAATATCTTGTATTGTATAACTCATTCTTTTTGGACATGTGAATTGCAATATAATCAAAAAATTGAGAAGACAACACGCCGTTTAAGAAAAGAGACTAAACAAGGAAAAGATCATTCACCTCCAGAAGTAAAAGTTGAGATAGATCTTAAAATTAGTAAAGATTATAATTTCCAACACTAGTGATACTAAATTTGAATCAATAACTCTCTTTGAAAAAAAATTGAATCAACAACACTTGAAATAATTTCATATTATTTGCTTTGGAATGATGTCATAAGGAGTGATAGAAGAACAAATTAATCTCATAACCTTTCCATTTTTATTGAGAGATAAGATTATCTTCCTTCTGGCTCAGTGACAACATGGAATGAAATGAAAAGGTTGTTCTTGGAGAAATTCTTTCATGCATCACAAGTAGCCTACATTAGAAAAGAGATATGTGGAATAAGACAATTCATTGGAGCAATACTGTATGAATATTAAGAGAGATTTAAGCAGTTATGAGCTAACTGCCCACAACATCAGATTCTTGACCAACTTTTAATTTAGTACTTTTATAAAGGATTATTGTCAATGGTCAGGATTATGGTGGATGTAGTTAGTGGAGGAGCTTTAGTAAAACAAAATACTAAAAGAAACCAAACAGTTAATTTCAAACATGGTCAAAAATTCCCAATAATTCATGACAAGGATGGATGGAGTTGTTATACTAACCTTGAGGATATAATTTTGGATTTAACTTCTCTAGTTCTTCCAATGATTGTAGGTCAATTGCAATCAAGAGGAGTATATTAAATATGCTTTTATCCTTGGCATCCCACATATATGTGACCTACATTGCAATGAGACTCCCTTCAGGAAGCCAACATAATAGAGGGATTTCTTGGTCAACCTCAATAGAAGTACAACCTTTATTCCAATCATTATAATCTAGAGTGGAGAGATCATCCAAACGTATTATGGAAATCAAGGAGGCTAATAATGATACCAATCTCATAGTTTTAATAGACAACCTTAAGCAATTACATACACTCAATCTCAACCCTCAAATTCAGGTATGTCTTTGGATGAAATTATTAAGTCATTTGCTACTAAAACTTAATAATTTCATTTGCTACTAAAACTTAATAATTTCATCTAGAAACAAGAGCAAATCTTTAGAACTTAGGAAATCAAATCACTCAATTAGCCACCTATGTTAGTAAATTGGAAGCATAATCGTCGAAAAAATTAACTACACAAATAGTGGTGAATCCTAAGGAGAATGTGACATTGAAAAGCGGGAAGGAAATTCGATTTAGATCTTCCTTACTAATGGAGATAGATAAATATGATGAAGGAGAGGAGAAAGATGAATATCTAACTCAAGATGCAACAAAGGTAAAAGATGATTTATCTTTGCAGATATCATCTAATGTACATGTACCTCCTTTCTCTTACAGGTTGGTTAAATCTAAAGAAGAGAAATACAAGAAAGAGATCTTAAAGACCTTCAAAAAGGTGGAAATCAATATACCACTTCCATAAGTCATCATAAAATTCCAAAAATGCAAAGTTTTTAAAAGAACTATGCACAAGGTGATAAATAGAAAATTACAAAAAAAATGGAAAGATCCATGTAGTTTTACACTTCTTTGTGTCATTGGAAATAAGAAAATTAAAAGTGCTATGCCATACTTAAGTGTTTATATTAATTTCATGTCATACTCAATTTACTAAGCTTTAAACATGAATTCTTTGCAAGAAACTAATGTGATTATTTAGGTAGTTAATTGTTCTTATGTGCGTCCTATTAGTGTTATAGAAGATGTTTTAGTTTATATTAACAGTTTGGCATTTTTAATGGACTTTTACATCTTGAAAATGGATTAAGATAGTGTAGAATATTCAACTTCAATTTTATTAGGAACGTCGTTCATAAAGATGATTAAGACGAAAGTTGATATGGATGACGGTACTCTTTTTGTTGAGTCTGATGGAGAGATAGTAAAGTTTAATATTTTTGAAGTAATAAATTATTATAATGATTTACACTCCATCTATCATATGGATATTATGTATCCAATTATGCAAGATATTTTTAAAGAAGGAGGTGTTGATGATGAGTCAGAGTTTAATGTTAAATTAGAAGTAAACGAGCAAGTTGATGTAACTTATGAAGTTATAGAATCATTATCAACGATACTAATAGATTCAAAAAATTTAAAGGTGAAAATTATTATAACTCACAGGAAAATGTTTCGTTTTGTTTTGAAGACAGAATTTAAGGCCCTACCTGATCATCTAAAGTAGGTCTATTTAGGTGAAAAAAAGTCACCACCTGCATATATAGGATTCTTTTGGAAGAGAAAGTTAAGCCAACAAGGGAACCACAAAGAAAACTCAATCCAACAATGAAAGATGTGGTGATGAAAGAAATTTTAAAAATCTTGGATGCAAGTATAATCTATCCAATCTCGAATAGTGAGTGGGTGAGCCCAGTTCATCTTATGCCAAAGAAAGTTAGGGCAATAGTGATATGAAATCAGAATGATGAGTTATTGCCAATGAGGGTGCATAGACTTTAGGAAGCTTAACTTGGCCATTATAAAGGACCATTTCCAATTACCCTTTGCAGATCAAATATTAGAAATACTTGTTGGTAAATCATGTTTTTGATTTTTGGATGGATTTTTAGATTATTACCAAATATCTATTACTCACGAGGATCAAGAAACACTACATTTACATACCCTTTTGGAATGTATGCCTTCAAGTGAATGCCTTTTAGTCTTTGTATGCTCTAGGTACATTTCAAAGGTGAATGATGGCAATATTTTTTGAGAATACTGAGAATTCATTGAAGTATTCATAGATGATTTCAATGTTTATGGAGATTTATTTGATGCTAAGGTTTTTAAAAGATGAATTGAAACAAATTAGTGTTGAATTATGAAAAATGTCACCTTATGGTTGATTAAGATGTTATTTTGGGACATGTGATTTTATCCAGGGGTACAGAAGCTGATAAGGCAAAGGTGGATTCAATTGTGAACTTACCTTACCATACAAATGTTAGGGAAGTTTGATCTTTTCTTGGACATGTATAATTTTATGGCAGGTTTATTGAATATTTTTCCAAGATTACAATACCATTATCAAAGATGTTGCAAAATGATGTTCTGTTTGAATTTGGGAATGAATGTCAAGAAGCTTTTGATAAACTTAAAGCATTATTGACAAGTGCACCTATTATTTAACAACCAAATTAGGGCTTACCATTCAAAATCATGTGTGATGCTAGCAACTATACAATGGGAGTTATTTTAGGCCAAAGAGTTTGATTTAACAATAAAGGATTGAAAAAGGGCAAAAAAAAATGTCGTTAACTATCTGAGCAGGTTGGTAAGGTATGAAGATATTTTGCCTATTTCTAAAATTTTTCCTAATGAGTAATTATTCCAAATTAGAGTTATGGTTCCATGGTATGCAAACCTTGTTAATTAGTTAATTAATGGAATTTTACCTAATTACATTGGCAAGATTATGAAGGAAAAGATAAGGAATGAGGCAAAATATTGTATTTGGGATGAACCATAATTATGGAAGTTTTGCTATGATAAAGTTATTAGACGTTATGTGCCAAATGATGAACATCATTTTGTTTTAATTTTTTGTCACAATTATACATTTGGTGGTAGCTTTGGTCATAAATGAACTTCTACAAAAGTTTTGGATAGTGGCTTTTATTGGGAGACTTTGTTTAGAGATTCTTATTAAGTTTTATAAAAATTGTTACAGAAGCTAAAAGACATGTATGTTATCTCGTAGAAATGAAATGCCTCAAACTCCAATTCTTATGGTTGAGATATTTAATGCATGTGGCATTGATTTTATAGGCCCTTTTGCTCCATCTCATTATTTTTATTACGTTCTTTTGACAATTGATTATGTTTTGAAGTGGGTGGTAGAAAAAACGATTATACAAGTTGATATGATTGAATTATTTTATATTTTCTTATGTATTTTGATGTAATTTCAATCTTATTTTTAAGAGAAAATACTTAATTTGTGTTCAATTTATGTTGACAGTTAGGTTAGATATGTTGATATATATTTGAGACCAAAAAAGCAAGATTCTAAAGCAAATTTAAACATAAATGTTTAACAAGAAAAAGGCACAAAATAAAAAGAGATTATAGCTTGACGGTGGCATAAAACAAAAATGAAGACGACGACATTTAAGCTTGGAGCTTTCCTTGATTTGTTGACAAGTGGTGGCCTTAAAGCATAAACGACCGAAGAAGCTTTCTTTTCCGGGAGCATTATTTGGCCAAGCAAAAGAAAGGACAACTTTCTTGGTGGTTTGGAATGGCAGCACACAGCTTGCTTAGCGAGTTTGTAAAAGAGCAACAAAAACGACTTAGAATGGAGCTTTAAACGACATAAAGAGAGGCTTTCAATTAAGGAGATTCCTAGGCAATAAAACGACAACATTTTAAAGAGTGGAGAGGAGCTTCCTTTTAATAATGGACGCGTGTCCAAACTCTTTCAAGATATGAGAAGACAAAAATCACAAAACACAAAGCTAAAAGGCCTTCCAGGAGCTTAAAACGTGAAAAGCAAATGAAGAGTGGGCTTCCTTTGACAAGTGTCCCACTGACTTCACAAGAAAAGACAAATTACAAACCAAAGAAGGCCTTGCATGGAGAGGACGACAACATCACTTTGCACGTGGAGAGCTTTCTCCATAAGAAGACAAAAATCCTAAAAGCATTTAAAGAGCCTGCAAAAACGACATGCATGACCAACGTTTTCAAGGAGAAGCACAAAAGCATTTAGGATTTCCAAGAGACACGCTCCAAAAAGAAAACTTTGAGGAGACGGCAGCAAACATTACACAAAGTGATGTCTTTTGCGTTTTAACCTACCTGGACACCTATGAAATCCACAAAACACAAACACAGATGGGGGAAGGGGATTAGCTTTTATTATCGTTTCTTTTCCATAATTGGTCGTCTCTCTTTTTTAGTTTCCTTAGGGTTTTGTTTACTTTTCTTAGTTTTTCTTCTTTAATTTTCTGCACTATTATTTCTTGTTTTAGTCTTTAAATACTTGTTATCTTTTATGTATTTTGTTTAAATATTTTTGTTGAACCTTAGTTATTGTTATTTGTTAATGAAATGCTTTGTTTTGGTTAATTTGAGTGTTGTTCTTAATTTTCCAGCTTTTAGTTTGTTAATTTCTTGTGTTTTATTTAATTTTTCATCCCTTAATTTTAGTTATTTTATTATGTTATTAGTTTGTTTAAATTTCGGTTAAATTATTTTAGTTAGGTTTAGCTAGTTTAGTCTTGAGTTGGAAGTTAATGATGGAATTTTAGCTTAATAATTGTGAGAATTGACTTGGAATTATTTAGGTTTTATATGATTTGGGTTAGGATTGAATTGGAATTCCAAGAAAATATCATGAATTAGGAATTAAGGTTTAGGACTAGCTACCCTAGATGTAATTCCTAGTTCAATTGCTAGGTTTGAGCTATGTAATATGTAATTATCCTTGGCGATTTCCACAGGTGGTAAAAGACTAGTTGGATTTGTTAGGATACTTAACCAACTAGTCTAGGATTCCAATTTTCTAGGTTATATAGTCCGAAATTGTGTGATTATGGCCTAGGTTAGTCATTTCCTAGTGTGTTAAATGTTGCTGTTTCGTTAAATCTAGATAGTTTATTCTAGGTTGCCTCGTGGTTAGGGGTAGGTTTTCTATCGTATATGACCTATCTAAAATTGGAGGAACTAAGAGTTTGAGAGCTTGTTTGAACCTATAAGCTAGGTTCGTCAAACAATTTGGACTAGGAAAATGGTCAAGAGACAAGTTAAGTTAGTATATGAAAATTAGAATGATTAAGCCTATGAGTTAGTGACATTTGGTATAGCTAATGTCACTTAAATTTGGCATCACTCATTGTGTGACAAATGGTAGCATAATAAGGGGACAAGTGGCTCGATTAGAGTGTTACAAATAGCAGCTTGAATGGAGGGCAAATGGACTTCATGCCTTGGTGTTAAGTGTCATATGGTGGTAATGACACCTAGCACTAATAAGTGCTGAATCACCTAAACCATTTGGTGATTCTGCAGCACTCTCTACACTCTCTCCACTCTCTCCACTCTTGCATTTTCTCCATCGAAGCCACTCTCTCTTCCTCTCAACTTTTGGAAGTTTGCTGAAGTTTGAATCATCAACGCTTGGAAGCTTTGTAAGTTATTTTATCATGAAGATAGTCTTGTAATTTTATGTGTTATTATCTTGTTGGTGCTAAAAGTTGCACCTTAATCTTAGATAAGAGCTGCTTGTTAGGAAGTGTTAGTGTAGCTGGATCCTTGAAGCGATTTGGAGTTGTTCTTTGAAGTTTAAAGAGGTAAGGTAATACTAAACTTGGTATCATGATAGAATATGTATTGTTTGATGTTTGAAGTGGATAAAATGTGTATTGAATTAATGAAGAATTATGGTTAAAAACTTGATACATGCTAGATACTCATTAGAAGGAGTGGTTCCACTGAACAGGCATCGATATTTTATCCATATCTTGACCTGTAGACATCAAAATGGGATGATTTTAAATTCAGATTAATCTAATACATATATCTATAACTTTCATGAAGGAATCGAATTTGATTTCTGTCACTAAGAGTTTTGAAATTTGGTTTAAAGTTAAGTTCTGGTTACTGTCCATGGTTGAGAACAGTTTGTAGTATTTTGGGTATAACTCTCAGAATAATGAACCAAATTGCATTAACTTTATTTTGTTGAAACTTAATACAGATAGGAACATTTGTTTAGAGGAACATATTGTCTAAAAACATCAGTTTCTAGATCGGAATAGCCATACAAAACTGATTCAAAAACCTATCCTGTGAAAACAGTTGTTTAAAGGTTTCGGGTCACTTATCCCGCAATTGTCGAAAATAATTAAGAAGGTGAAAAAAATGGGGTATTGTGCAATGGATGAACTATATAAGGCTTAATTAATTTATTTGGTACAATAGGACCTAAATGGACTTGTTTAAGGTGTGTTTGAACTTAAATTGGTATTCGATGTAATTGAGTAATAGTTAGTTTAATTATGCATTATTAATTGAGATGATAATGTAAAGGATGTATGGTTTAATAATGATGAATGCAAAGTTGAATTGCTTGGTGTGATCATGAATGAATGAGTTCTAAAGGCTTATGCATTATGAATTGGATATGGATGTTTGTGAATTAAGAATTTCTGCGATAATATTATGATAATTCTGGACCATCAGTTGTACGAGGAGTTTGATGGTTGGGGTTGTATTGGAAGTGCTTTCTAATTATGTGCATATACATAATGTGTGATGACTCAACACTTCTATTGGTGCATAATTGCACATATTTGTATTTATAAGGTATGTTATGTTCGTCCAAATGTTAATGAATAAGTTCAATTGGAGCAAAATAGAATAAAGACATATGCTGTACTTCATCTTTTGCATAAAATTCTGAAATCTGAAATGGTTTGTTTTAAAACTGATGAGTCCTAGTCATGGGTAAACAGGTATGCCTAGAAGGGTTAGCAGCTGCTTCTGTAATTAGACATTAAGGTGTCTTCTGATTCCAGACACTTCAGTGTCTTCTGACTCTGGACACGTGTGTCTTTTGTTTCAGAGACTTAAGTCTCTTCTGTTTTAGATATAATCATGGTATCGTTTGTTCTGGTCCCATTAACTACTTCTGTAAAAAGGATTAGCAGGCTAACTTGTTTTGTATTTTATTATTTGCTTAGCTCCGTTATAATCAAGCTCTGTTATAAAATAACTAATCTCTATTATGATATAAACAAATTAAATTTTGATACAAACAAGTTTTGTTCTAATTTTCTTTTTGATATTATGTTATTCTATTATGATACTTGTGAGTTTTACCCTGAAGCAGATATATTCTACTCTGATATGATTTATTCTGATCTGAGATGCATATCGCTCAAAATGTGATTTGATTTGTAAATGTGAATATCAAATGATTGTTAGAGACAGTTGCCATTATGTATCCTATTTAGTTATTCCCCACTAAGCTATATGCTTAGCACGGTGGATTTTCTCTGTGTAGGTTCATATGGAAGGGAATAAAGACTGGGACAAAGACAACCACAATGGCCAATGAAGAATGTGTTTTATTGTGAATATTGTTCAGTTTGTTGTTGATACTGACTTATACTCAGTATGATGAGATAGTTTGTATTTTGCATATATGGTTTGTAATATTTATAAACAGGAAGAAATTTGGATTTCAAGGTATGTAATATATTTTGTGATATGTCAATACAGTATGTATAGTATGTTTAAAACATAATGAAATGTAATATAATGTATGGTGCTTGAGTTTCTGAGAATGCTTGGAATTGTTCGTATAATATGTTTTGGGTGTTGTTATGTGTGGCATCTGCATATCCTTCTAGGGGGTATATGGGTGTTACAATTAGCCCTATGCACCAATCTCCCATCTTATGTGTAACACCTAACCTGGCTAGCCATCTCCCAGACTACACCAACCAACCCAACTCTCCACTATTATTGTAATAATGTCCCATTTATTTTCTCATTTTTTACTTTTTTATTAAATAATTTAGTTGTTTTAATTTAAATTTTATTTATTACTAGGTTGTTTAGTTATCTTTAGGATTAGTTTTCTTATTTATTATTGTCATAATTATGGGACGCTTAAAAGATACTAATAGAACAGCAGTAAAAGGCAAGTTTAAGGCGAATCTAATTGTGTAAAATCAATCTGATACTATACCTACCATAAGTACTTATAGGAAGCACACTCGAAAAGCTAAAAATATATCCATCTTTCCACCAACTAAGTCAGACCCTTGTGAATATCTCACCTTCAGCTCTAGAGAAAAGAAACAAATGTATGCACTTTCAAAATTCGACAGATTAATGTGGTTAGGTATGTGCATTATCCTTCCTTAGATGAATTCAATATTAAAGAAAAACTTGATGACTTGATTACTAATATGAGTTGCAGAAATTTTGTGTTGCTTCGTTGTCTACTATTTATTGAATTAACTAGAGAGTTTTATACTACCTTCAAATTTGATAAATAGAATAATTTCACTTTACGTAATCCTAATGTGGTATAGTACATAATAATAGGTGTAGAATTTAAAGGAAGCATTACTAAATTCCAATTAGTCTTAGGATTGTAATTAAGGAATATGCTAATTTAACTCAATATAAAGAATTTGTTGTAGGTTATGGTGATTTTAATTCTTTTAGAGTGTGGAAATCAATGTCTTTTGATCCGTTGGTTTATCATCAAAGTAAATTTAATCGATTTATATGCAACATTTTTGGCTTTTAATTATTCAGGAAGGAAGGCAACAACTTGTACTTACACTATAGCTAATTTATTCTTTATTTTGTGTATGGTATATAAAGTGCCCATCAATTTGGTTGATTATGCAATTTAACCCTATTATCTCTTTTAATAAGAACTTGTGTCTTGGTTCCCTCATTACTCATCTGACTATTAATCTCAATTTATTTGATATGACTAACACTGATATACATATAGCCTATAAGATGGAACTGTTGGACAGGGCTTGTTTAAGGAGACTAAGGTTGCTTGATCAACAAAAGAGAACATTTTGTTCTATACCACGTGATCCCCCCAGTAAAGTCCATAGTTACATCAATAAAAGGATTCTGATATTTCACAACCTCTATATCTTTTAACACCACCAATCTGACATGAGCATCATTTTTGGTTGGAGAGGTTGGAACATAAAATTTTAAAATTGGAGAGGAATCTGGATTCTCTGCTCCAATTCATGAGGGTGATACCTCCATGTCCACCAACATCATAGTAAATTTCGTTTCAAATGCTTACAACTCAGGGGAGTCTTCTACTATGTGCTTTGTTTTATGTTACTTATTTTTGTGACATGTGAGCAACTTATTTATACATTGGGGACAATGTATGATGTAGGTGTGGGGGCAACAATATCATGATGAACTTTGTAATATCTGCTTAGACTTGTGAATAATATGATTTAATATTGATTCTTCCTCGTGGTAACCTCAAAATTTTTTGATTTTTTATTGAATGAAAAACGTGTAAGACTTGATGCATTTTGATACCTATGTAAGCTTTTGACTTAAGAGCAATTCATCACATTTGTGCTCATATACTTTTCTATGTGGTGTGTATTATAAAACATGGCTTATTATTCTAGAACTTTCTTTTGGATACATTTTGAGACCATATCATTGGTGAATTTATGGATGGAGATCATAGAAGCACTTAGGTATAACCTTTTTGACCTAGACAAGCCTACCTTAATTTTTACCACTAGAGAATCAATTTGAGCTTTGACCTTTTTCTTCTTAAATAATAACCTTGTCATAATCCACTTTTGTCCTTTTTTTATTGGTGTTGTTAATAATTTTGAGAACCTAAATTGAAATAACTGTATGGAGTTTATTTACATAAGATTTTGACTATTTTCATAAAAAGTAAATTAGTTGATTCAAATTGTATTGTTTTGATTTTTCATTTTTTTTATATAGCAAGGGAAAAGTATAGTAGAAAAAGAAGAAAAATGAAGAGAAAAATGAGAAAAATCTCCTCTTTGATTTTTTTTCAAAAAAATATATAAATAAAAAAAATAAAAAAGATGAGGTGATTAAAGTGATGCTATTTGAATAAAGTGAGATATAGATTGATTTGAGTTAAAACTTGTGTGCATAAGTTTGCATGATTTTCTTCAATTTGTTTAACCTAAATAATTCTTTTTACTATGCCTTTACTCGAGCCACATTACAACCCTTATCAAGTCCCTTTGATGTATGCAATAAATTCATTTTTTTTAAGGTGATAGAGATATGATTCATGAGCAAGCTTATGGAAATAACTCTTTATGCTTTGATTTGAGAGCTTAATTAATCCTAAACACTTTCAGTATATAGAGTGAAATCCACAAGAGCATGTTATGTGTTGTTTCAGTTGATTTTGATAGCATTGATGAGATGCTATATTTTCATTCTAAAAATGTGGCATATAAGTGCTTGCTCTCTCAATTGTTATTTTTATCTTAAACCTTTAATGTTTATTATCTTTTGGGATATTTCTAGATAACATGAAAGAAGATCAAAGGCTATTGTGAGGATGATTGACGTATTAAATTGATGTATGCTTAGGGATAAGCATAAGTCACATGTGGGGAAATTTTATAAGATGTTATTTAGTTACATTAGTTAGATCTATCTTTTTTGTTTTGAATAAATTTTAGTGTTTAAATGATGAAATTAATATTTATTTTCTTTTAGATGTTGATAAGTAAAGATTTGATCAAATTGGAGCATTAATTGTCAAAATCATGAATTTTGAAAAAAAATTGACAGATTGCTGCAGTGGATAAGGTGAGATTACACCTAATGTTAGATTCAACCTAGGAGTTTCAATTTAATTAGGAGACTTATTCTCATCCCTATTGTGTAGGGATTTGAATTTGTTTAGAAGGGAATCTCTACAAGATAGAAGGAAGTTAGTTTTCGGTAGGAAAATGTGACATTCGCTTCTCCATATTGCTCTCTTCCATTTTTCTTTGTATCCCCTCTTAATCCTTCATCTCTTCATATTTTTTAGTGTTGAAATAATAGCAATAAGTAGTTAAATTCAAATATTTTAATTCAAGGAGATTCAAAACTCTAGTTATAACCTTATGAGGTTTTGTTCTAAACCTTGATTTTGTTTTAATTCAAGTATTTATTTATTTTCCTTATATTTCATAAATAACCAATATTGTTTGATCTAACAAATTAATTCAATATTGATTATTCTATAACTATCCATAATTTATTAATTTGTAATTGTCATAAATGAATGCTATAAGTAGTAAATAGCTTGTTTATGCATTTGCATGCTTAACTTAAGAGAAACAAGAAAAATAAATTGAATAGTTATAGATATCTCAATTATTTAATTTAGGGATTAGTATTTTTTATTCAGTTTATTACTATCATTTAATTAATATGGAATATTATCATACCCAATCAATTTATGGTAAGTTTTAGTTTTAATGTTAGGTTTGAACTAGAATTATTATAGCTATCCTAATAGGTTTTGAACTAACTATTTGATTTGTAAAATTTATTCTTCTTAGAACAATGATCAAAGTTACAATTGGATGAGATATTTCCCTAAATCGGAGTAAAGTAAAATTATATTTCTCACTCTCTGGTTTCAATTATTTTATTTTGATTATTTGTTAGTTTTAGTTTATTAGTTGAATAATCACAAACCCCCATTTTGTTTTGTCAATTGAAATTAAGAAATTAATTTTTAGTTCTATTAGGATTTGACCTAGTTTTATGACTATTACAAGAAGTTAATGAATTGGAATTAGTTTTTAGGGCTTCGAGAACCCTGTCAGACCCCGTTTCCGGAGTCTAACTCTTACTTGCTTGCTTGCTCTGATACTATAACTGTCGGAGCCCGTTATCGGAGTTCGACTCTTACTCTTCATGTATGCTCTGATACCATAAATTGTCAGACCCCGCTTCCGGAGTCTAACGCTTTCATGTATACTTGCTCTGATGCTATCATGCATGCAAACTATCGTAATACGTAAGTTATCACCCAACGATAACACCTTGATCACTTTCGGATTTTCTTCTCAAAACTCCCCTTT
>JAOQMS010078695.1:0-21658 GCA_027563885.1 Erythroxylum longipes | reverse complement strand
CAAGGTGTTATCTTTGGGTGATAACTTACGTACTAAGATAGTCTGCATGCATGAAAATAACAGAGTTGGTATCAGAGAAAGTATGCATGAAAGCTTTAGACTCAGGAAGCGGGGTCTGACAACTTATGGCATCAGAGCATACATGATGAGTCCTGAGTCGGACTCCGATATCGGGTCCTAACAGATATGGTATCAGAGCAAGTAACAGTTAGACTCTGGAAACGGGGTCTAACATTTAGCACTTTTGTACAAAATTTATTTTGATTAATAATGAGAAAGGAAATTTTCATTGATTTGATATTTGTTTATATATGGATTGATATTGATCTTAAATCAAATTAATTAAGTCCATGATACAAAGCATAGCATGAAGGAAATCATTATTAGATCATGATAATGAGATTCCTACCATGAGCAATTATGTTAGTATCTAAATAATCCCTAGTAATAAGATTAATTAGACAGGACATTATTCATCCAGATCGACTAGCACATTGTATACTCCTTGATTTAATCAAGCAGTGGATCTCACAAACTGTAAGTATGAGTTATGTAGAGTTAACATGTGGATGCTTACTAAGAGTACTAACTACATCGTATGACCCACTATGAGATTATCATATGGATGATCTATCGAATGTCAATGACTAATCTCATCATAGCAATGGTTCAAATATCCTTAGACTTGAGGCACTCAAGCATATCTTTGATACGAATCCTATGCTTTGACATCATTCCTTGTTACCTCAAGATGAGGTCGCTCTTAGGTTGGTGATAGGGTATAGCTATTTATATTTGAAGGTAATTGGGTAGACAATAAAGGATTTACCACTCCTGATAGAAGGAGACGATACCCACAGCCTCTTATCGGGGTCATTACTTAGGAGTCTTTGGCTAGAGCAATTATGCTTCATGAAGAGAGTCTTTAATGACGCATAAGAGTAATGAGATCCCAAGACAAGAACTGACATCACTTGGACTAGATGTGATGTAGTTAGTCTAGTGGGAGTTGAGACATAGCCTATACTCTAAGCCAAGTGTTGTGTCGTATGATGAAAGTACGAATTGCATGGTAATTGTCTATAGAAAGGTTCATAAGTTGGATAATTAACTATCAAAGAGTTCGTGTGTTAATTGACTTATATATTCCGACAAATTGGCATCATGAAACCCTTCATGATTTGATTGAATTAATAGTTAATTCAAGTGCTTAAAATAATCAGGAACATAAGAGTCGCACGCAAAAAAGATCAGATGAAAAACATAGTGTGTATGGCCAAATTTAAGCAAGCCATGATCATGACTCATAGGCCACGATCGTGGCCAAAGGCGAGCCTAGGCCATGTCATGACAGAGTGCATGAAATGGTATGTAAGTGAGTTCTTCACTTATGTACACAAGGTTCTACCACTTCTTACATACGCAAGTGAGAGATAAGGGCTCTAGAAGAGTTCTAGAGTGAGAGAGAGGTGTCTTGAGTCTTGTTCTTGCAATTAATACAATTATTGCTTGAATCAAAATGCACACAATAACGTTCTTAATCTATCTTCCATCATTATTGAGCATCTACTAGAACTCATCTAGATTGGTGCTCAAATCACCCTTATACATTGTTTCTTCATCTTCTTTACGTGTTCTTAGGTGATGAAGGAAGGGTCTGGTGTTTGCAACAACTAAACAAGGAGAAGAATTAAGAAAGGGGGAGAAACATAAGCTAAAAGGTTTTATATTTCATGTTCTTTTACATATCCATGCATGCATGTTAGATTCTGTAGTTTTCAGGTTGTCATAGTGTTAGAATCTTAATTCCGAAACTTATGTTGCATACGTGCATATGATGCATGCAACCATGACAAACCCATTAGGTACATTTAGAACATGATTTCATTATTTCATTCATATGCATAATAATAGAACACAAACGATTTATGATTTTAAAAAAATTGCAAAAATGGTATGTGCACTTAGTAGACATATTTCAGGGTATGGAAGGTTTAAAATTATTTTGATATTAATATGCATTGTTAATGTCTTGTCTTTTGGTTTGATGGATTACAATTAGTAATTTGGAATTAATTTTCACAATAATATATACATTTAGTCTAGGAAAAATTTCAAATAGCAGGACAAGTTGACACTTAGAAATATAGGATGACTAAGCCTATAAAATGAGTGAAAAATGACTTGGAGAATTAAGTGACAAATGGATTAGGAATTTAGTGACATTTGGTAGCCAAATAAGGAGGACATGTGTCTTGCTTATTTACAAGACAAATGTCTATAATGAAAGAATGCTTATCCTATACCATGTGACAAACACATTCAGCTCCTTTGTAATGCTTTTGTTGTACTCTCTCCTTCTCCTCCCTCTCATTGTCAAAATCCACACCTCACCCACACCTTTGGATTTTTACTCTAATTCTGTACATTACCACCCTAAAATCTATGCAAAATTCATTATAAAAATAGATTTCGAGGTAAAATATTGTTACATTTTGCTATCTTCTTCTTGTCATTGCCAAAACCACCCTACTCCCTCACTATTCTTGAATTGTTCTTGCATGCATGTGAGGCTAAGCAAGCTTGGCATTTGAAGCTAATCAAGTAAGTGAAATTCTAACATATTGTGGTATATATTAGTAGAATTTTTATTATGACTGAATAGGGATAGATTAAATGTGGAATTCGTGTTGAAGATGTGCTGGAAAATGGAGAATGAATGGGTACTTTTCTGTTCTATTCATGTACAAAAAGCAGTAGCTTATGGGCTGTTGTATTGATGATTTAAGTTGGGATTTGAAGTAAAATTGATGAGGAATTTTGGCTAAAGATAGGTGCTATTAAGGTGTTTTCGAATATGGAAAATTAGAGCTGTAGGGATGTCTGTAAAAGGTGACTATTAATGAAATAAGTGATCAGAATTTTGTAAGCCTTATTGTAACCAATATGGAAGTTAGATTCACATGAAATCTGGAAATTTTCAGGTGTTAGTGATGTCTCTAAGCTTGTAAAATTTGTGAAGTATTGAAGGTAATAAAGTTACACATATTAGTGATGTTGGTGACATATTCTGGAATTTTAATTTCAGCCTTGTGTACATGTCAAACCAGCTAAGAACTTTCACTCTAAATTACTATATTTGGACTTGATTAAGACTAGGAATGAGCCTAGATTGTTGCTTGATTAATTGGTTAAGAGCTTGATAAGTTTTTGTAGTTAATTGATATCATAACCTAAAGAATGGAGTGTTTTGATGTGGTTGAGTTCAAATATGGAAATTATGACTTATTAAAGGAACAAATGACTTCTTTTAATGCAAACATGATCTTAAGGACATGATTAATATGTATAACGTATGGATGAATGACCGTTAAAGAAAATAGGGTAATTATGAATGAGAATTGGGTAAATGTATAAATATATATTGCTGGAAAAAGTTTGGTGAATATATAGATCTAGCTTGTTGAAATTTTTGTTTTAAAGTAAAAATTGTGTATGTGTTATAAGAGGTTTTTTTATCATGAAAATGTTCAAGGATAAGTGTAAAGTATGGTTGATGAATTTTTAGTAAATCAACCTAACTTAAAGGTACAAACCTGATTGCAAAATGGTAGTATACAAAATATATTGTTTAAACAATCTTAGGGTATATAAGCGCACAAATTGAATAGTCAAGATCTATGTATAAGAATACATACTCAGGAAGTTAATTGAGCATGCACTGAAACATGACATATATACAAGTGTATGATTATATATTCATTTGATTAAATAACATAGTGATTTGTAAAAAAATGTGTGTATTGCATGGCAATAGATGTGCAAGGCAATCATCAACATGTAGAGATTGCCGAATCATCAAGGCAATAGTTTTTTTGGAGCATACTATGATTTAACCTAGATGTTTCTCACTATGATTAATTTATTTTTTTTAAATTTCAGTTATGAATTGTTATTTGTATGATTGTTATAATTTGAGACATTGTTGGTCTGAGGAGTTTGATATTTTGGGACTGTATATAGATGTGTTTTTAAATTGAATGTCAATTGCTGATTATGTGATTATCCTTGAAATGCTTATTTCATTCAACTTGAACGTGAATTATGGATAATCAATTACATTGATGAAAGAAAATGATGTGTGAGATGATTCATATCATTGCATTTGAAATTAATGATCAATTAAAAAAGTGGTGACTACAGTGACCAATGTGAGAGAAGAGCTTTAAGATCAGAATTATGAAAGGCGCTTCAGGCTTAGATAATATGGACTCAAAATCTACATCAAATTCATATCAGAAATGAGCTCAATATTGACAATAAACATGGGACAGTAAATTGGGTTGAAAGGCGCTCAGTCACAATAAAGCAAATTAAGAATGGAGTCATATGTTCATTTGCATATATAACTTTACATGTATCATATAAATGATTGAGATGAATTATTAAATTGTTTTGAAATAGTGACATGCAATGTTTCTGTAAATGTTATTCTAATTGAAACACCATAAAATGTGATGTGTTATTCAATACTGGATGATGTGATATACTTGTTGAATTAGGTTATAATTTATCTTGGTGTTCTGAGGTGAGTGAACACATCAATGATGGTTCACTTACTGAGTTTGCAAACTCATCAAAATTACAGTGTTATTTTTCAAGCTCAAGAGGAGTTCTAACTACTAAGGTGTTATAGTAGAAGTCTAGTACTTGCATTTTAGGGATGAAAATGGCTCAAAAGTCTAATCAGTTAAATCTGAGGAGTGTAGTTAGAATGTTTTAATTTAGCATCCCATTTCATGTTAAACATTTTACATAGAGTATTAAACTCTTAAATGATAGGTAATATATATACATGGATCATGAGTTGTAATGACACTATTTAGTTTTATTTTTGGTGAATGAAATGGCAACAGTTGATCTTTTTGAATGCTTATGATATATGTTATACCTTAACTAATTTAATGTGATTGTTCTGATGTGCCATTCTCGTAGGGTATATTCTTAAATATCCTCCGATATGTTCAAGTATATGCTCTATACAAATGGTATGTTACAGGTATCGTTAATTAATAAAGAAAAGTCCTATTAAAAACCCTTTCTGTAAAAAATTAGTTTTTGTACCATAATAAATCAAAATTAAAAATTAAGATATAAAAATGTTAAATACTTTTTTTTGGAAATTTAAAAAATTTTAGTGGCTAAAGCATAGACTTAGGCCCCAGTATAAGGGGAGAATCAAAACACATCTTCTTGTCTCAACCTAGAATAAGAGTGATCGCAAGTTTACGTATGCTAAATTTTACTATTTAAGCCTCAATAATACCACAAGTGCACCGGTCGCATGCATAGTATCTAAAGTATTGATCCCACGAGGAGGGATAATCTAATCCTAAAATCTAAGGCGAAGTTAAAGTGAAACAATCTAAAATAAATAAACAATAAAAAAACTAATCAATCAAACAATCCATTATGAGAATTAAATTTTGAAAATAATAACAAATAGCAAATAACACAATATTGGCCCCCGAATTTTTTTAATTATTTTAGTAAGCATGATTTGAATAAATTTTGTGGTCTTGATAGATAAATCATTTTAATTGGTGTTTAATTAGCATGTCAATGTTGGGAGGATTTATAGCATGGATTGATGGAATTAGAAGTATTAAATGGAAAAATTAAGATTAAGTTAGAGTATAGTATGGTGTAAGTTAAATTGAAGAATTAAGAATGCATAAGGGTATTTTTGGAAGATCACTAAAGTTTAAATAGACATTAGGTATAAATGGAAGGGCATAGTGGACTTTGCTCACTCACTCAACGTATAAAAAGGGAAGAATTAATTGTTGTCTTACATTTAGAGAAGCAAAATTGAGAGTGAAAGAAGAAAAAGAGAGAAGTGGAGAAAAGAAGAAGAACAAACTAGGGTTTTGGAAATTCTTGAAGAATTTGAAGACTTTGAGGCTAAAACAACTAAGTATGAGCATTAACCCTTCTTGATTGTTAGTTAAAGCATTTTTAGGGTTGTTTAGAAGTGAAAATAAATTGAATATGTGTAGGAAGTTATTTATGAATGATTATGTAAATGTTGTGCTTAGTTAATGATCAAAAACTAGATTATGAATTATTATGAATGATATTGGATTGGAATTGTGTTGAAAATGAAGTAGAAAAGATGGGTGAGTGATAAGATGGGTTATATGTGAAAGGTGGGAAGTAAAATTAGGAGAAATGTTGCAAACATGTTCTCGTGGAAAGGGTTTCTAGATATTTTCGCCACGACGAACTTCTGGGTTTCGCCGCAGCGTCACAAAACATGTTCTCAGTTTAGACAATTTAGCTGCGACGAACTTGGTTTTGCTGCGGCGAACTCAACTTTCTAGCACATAACATGCTTTGGTATTTTGGGCATAACTTTTGTTGTACTTATCCAAATGGACTGATTTTTAGTTTTTGTAAACTAGAGACATAGGGCTACAAATTATATGAAGGAATTGAGTATAGATTCAATCTTTAAGGATTTCAATTTTGGGGTGGAAATTGAATATAGAATTTGGTTTCATCATGAGAAGTAGTTTAAATTGTTGAGGTATGACTTTCTAATTTCTAAACAAAATTGAATGAAATTTTGGTTATTGTTTAAGGAAATCAAGAAGGTGATCAAGAGAGACAAGAGGAAGGACACCCTTAAGCCACTTTTATAAGAAAAGATTTCAAGGTGGGTTACACTTTTATAATTAAGTAACAAGCCCCTAATGTTTTCTTCAAAACCAAGAAAATTTTAAAATGTTTTCAATTGTGTTATAAATGTGTCGTTAAGGCTATTTGAATGCTTTGATAATGTGCCATAGGTTTGTATATGAATTGTGTTATTGTTTTATAAAATGGATGATGAAAATGATTTTTTTAAAGGATGTTGATCTTTGAAATAATATCATGGTTATGAAATCAAGTTTTGGAAAAAATGTCGTTAGGGCAATATGTTTACAAGTTGTGAATTGCATGATTATATGGGTTTGTAGTGGTCCCCTAAGTTAAGTCAAGTGTACTTTGGCAAAAGGCTTCTCCCGCCTGCCCGCTAGTGGTACCGATCTCCTTCATGGACTCCTCTAAGTTCACAGCTACGCAAGACCATTAAGTGGAATTGCGATAGTATGTTCTATTCACGGCTACATAAGACCCTTATGGGAAATGTGTAGTACGTTTTGTTTTGGATCCACCCAAACCATTTTGATGTGCTTATATGTTGACAAGTTTATTGAATGCATGATTTGAATTGCTTATAAGGTGTTTGATGATTTGAGAATTGAAAAACATGTGTTTATGATTCAATGTAAACTATTTCAACAGTTTTGCTTGTTACTGGTTACAAAATTGTTACCCACGAGCTTTAAGCTCACCCCTCCATCTTCCTTCCCATCTTCAGGCAATGAACAAGTTATCAAGTGATCGAGTCAAGAGTAAAGGCATCACTCCAGTTTGCATGTTTTGTTTTGTTTGTTTGTTTAAGTTAGATTATGTGAAATAATGCTTTAGTTGCATTTTGAGCGATTTTAGTTTTTATAAACTTTGTATTTTGGATTATGATGTAAGGGGGCTCGAAATGTCCCCTAAAGCATTGTAAAACTCTTAATTTTGATATTAATGAAATATATGTTGGTTTTGTATATGATTCTTCTTATGTTTTTGCAATGTATTCGATTTTGGAAATGAGATTAAGATTTTGAGAGGTTTTTTTTTGGTTAGGCTCTTATCTGTTTTTGTTTTTGGGTTGTACAAATGAATGTGGTTGAAATATTTTAAGTTTGTATTCTAGTAAGATGGGTAGCTTGGGTTTTAAATCCTGTTGTAAGGGGTTTTGCCAAGCATAATTCACGTGGCGACTTTGCCACGGTGAAGATTATACTTTTCACCGTGGCAAAATCGAACCGCATAAGTTCGCCGCAGCGAAGATACTTGATGTTGCGGCGAAGCATGCCTTTGCTTCCGAATGATTTTTCTTTCAAATCTCCAACTTATAAGCCCTCCTCCACGCTCAAACTTTACAATCCCAAGTCCGATGTTAGGCTCCGGAAACAGGGTCCAACACATAGCCCAATCTAAAATCAACCTAGGAACTACCAATTGAGAGAAAGGGGGTTTTAATCTGAAATTAATGAAAATCTAATCAATTATGTAATTATCTAGTTACTAGGTCTAGACTGTCCTAGGGTGGATTACTCTCCCTCGAGTTATAATCTTTTAAACCCTAATTAATAATCCCTAATTAAAATTATGGAATTGTGATCTCTCAATTCACAATTGACCAAAAACCTAAATTAGTTCTAAATTTTTTTATTAACCTACTGGGAATTTATGCTCGATCTCTCGTTATACGATTTCATTGGTTTGATTCAATTCTTATCTAACAATTTACCTAACTCTTATTAGCCTAAATTGATGATATTCACTGGGCTCACCCTCTCAGTTTGTTGCCGATTTATTAAGAATAGATATTGAATCACAAAATAGCTCAATTAAAACACAATGAATCAAATTTCATAAATCTCAAGAATCAAAATCTCGAAGGTGAGTTTAGACAAAAATCAACATTCAACAATACAATTCTCAATAACTATCCTAATTTCATTCATTAATAAAATTGAAATAAAAATAAAAAATACTGTCGGAATAGACTCATGAAGGTAACGACTATAGGAAACCACCTGTTTAGGGAAGTACTTCGCGTCAAGCTTTATCTCCGTGTCTCTCTTCCTTCGTCTCCTTCCTCAAGTCACTCAATAGCTCTGTAGGGTTTTGAATTAGATAAAGTGAAAAGCTTTGTCAAAGACTACTCTTTCTGTCTTGTAATGTTCCTTTTATATCTTAGAAGCCCTAGGTTTAATCTGGGGTTGAAACAGTACAAAAAATCACGTAAACCATAAGTTTCTATATTAGCCTGATGTAGCCCACGATCGTAGCCCTATCAGCTATGATCATGGCCAGTGCCTAAACCTTTCTGTCATGATCATAGCCCAACGTGAAAGATCATGGCCAAGGTCCTTTTAGCTCGCTTCTTTTTGTCAAGATAATGGCCTGTTATGCCACAATCGTGGGCCTTGTTTTTAGCCCGAAACTCTTCGAAAATTTTCCATTCTTTACTGTTAGCCTAAAACACTAACAAACACATGAAGGCACCTCAAAATTATAACATTTAAGCTCAAAGACTCATACTAACCCATAAAAACAATTAAACATATAAACTAACATAAACACAACTGAAACTTAAATACACACTAAATAATCAAACTAACACTAAATGCCTAACAATTTGAACCTAAAACATCATGCAAATCACTACTATCAACATCACCATACTTAAATGTTTGCTTGTTCTCAAGAAAATAAAACAATAGACATACAACACATAATGAAATAATGAGGCAATGACTTCGAATTTATGAAATAAATTTAATCTTAAACATAATCATACAAGTTATATCTAATCATTAACATGAAAAATCTATATCTAAGAGCTTTGAACTAAATGTACAAATTAATTGAGACCTAAGTATTAATTTATTTACCATTTTCAATTACACACACACATTAATAATTCTTTGGTCCTTCAGACTATATAACTGTACCTAAGCTTATTATCATGAAAAGTCAAGCTTATTACAAGTCCGGTAGGTTTTATTAAGGAAACACTTTTTTTTTGGGTTCATTTTTAAACATTTACTTAGTCCCTTTACACGGAGGCAAACATTAGTAATGAATGTCAATCCAATTACTCAACTAAGTCATGTTTTTATTAAATAGCTTGGTCGAAACGTCATTATAGCCTTTTGAGGTGAAGGCACATTCGTAATGCGTGTCGATCTGGTTACTCAACTATATCACGTTTTCAACTAGCTACTAGCTCTATTCATAACCCGGAGGCTAGCAGAATAGTGATTTATTTAACAAAAAATAAATATTTTTTATTTATTACCTACGTTATTATTTAAGCTACTCATTCCCATAAATAATACTAGTTAAGCTACTTAAGTTAAAAGGCCTCAAATTATAAATGAATGTGACAATCTAAAGGGTGCTAAAATTACTCTAAATCCTAATTAAGTTGTATATTTATCCAAAGATCTCTAATTCACTAATTTTGCGAGCTAATGATTATTTACAACATAATACACTATGTTCAAAATTAAATAAATTTCAATCCATCTAAGTCATTGACACTTTCAAATAATTCACAAAATGTAACATAACACTATCTTACCATAAGCAAAATCACACTCAAGGTAAAACGCACAATCCTCCCCACACTTGAACAACACATTGTCCTCAAAGTAAGAAGGGTAGACAAACACACCAAGGGGAAATAAAATACAATATACGAAAAACATAAGAATAAAATATTATTAAAAATGAAAAGAAAAGGATTAGAACATGAAACAGTTTATGGTGATAGAGGTGGTGATGGTGATAGTGTTAAGACCAAATCTTCTTGACATCGAGAGTATTTCCCTTTCTTATAAGTGATTCTAGAGAGCAAAAAAATTAGCAATCCAAACCATTCCAAAGCATTCAAACTTATTTAAAAATTTAAAACAAACCTAACCACACAACAATTTAAATCTAACTACTAAACGTGGTAATATATGGTCATTAGCTTGACCTTCATCCTTTAAAATTCAACCAAGATCAATTATGATCGGCTTGCTTTCACACTTCTCGCTGAACATCAATTTTGCAGCCAGTGAGTAAGCTATAAATTCTAAAATGATCAGAAAGACAATATTGATAAGGTTGAGAAAACCAATTAATGTCATCAATGCCCTTCTCATTAGCAAATTGTCAATAAAATAGGGAATAACGAAGCTCCCTGAATCTTCCATCAAATCTAACAGTTTTTTTTGTACGAAGGTGAATTGCTCTCCTTCTTCTGTAATCACCTTCGCTTCCTCAACTTCTTATGCTTCACAAATAGAGACTTTCATACTTTCTACAAACTTGATGTCTGTTGTCATCTATTCTTTGTCCTCTTGTTCTTCAAAAGATTCGAACACATCATTTATCTTGAATGAGCTACTAACCTTCAGATTCTTAATTACATCATTCATGTTGAATGTCATTTGATCATCATCAATCCAAAAGATAGAGTTCTTTTCCTAAACATCACCCCAAGATTTTTCAATGGTCACATATGTTATATTAAGAACTGGTGAATAAAAGGGAGGGTTGACATTCCTTTTTTCAATCTCTTTGTCTTCAATAAGGTGGAGTTCAGTTTGGTTTTCTACTAGTCTTTTTGTCTCTTCCCCATTCTTTAGTGTGATAGCCTCATATTGGTCTCATGGGAAAGCTGTCTTACTTAAATCTCCATATTATGAACAGAAGCGGCATGATTTTCCGTTACCTAATCAAATTGCTCTTTCTGACTCTTCTAGTTCTCTTCCATGTCTGTTAGCTTATTCATGATTTTGTCTAATTTGGAATTCCATGAACTAGACTCATCTTCTGAAATTCTAATAGGCCTTCATGTCCTAAGTGAGTTCCTACATTATTGGACCAATAGAAATCGGGGTGGTTTTGCCACCCGAAGTGTATGGATTCATATAAGGATGATGATTTCCCTAACTAAATTGGGGCTCATTGAATTCCGCAAACGTCCTTTACTCCTTATAATTTACATCCTCCATGATCGTTCTTTTTATCTCTTCTTAGCATTCAACTCTTCAAATGTCTCATTCTTACTCCAAAAAGTCTTAATGTGTCTCTACCTTATGCCTAAAAATTTCTTTTAACTAATTTAAAAAAAAAGATAGTGGAAAAGCGTTAGACTAAAGAACTAAACTAATTGCCTCCCTGGAAATGGTGCCAAAAACATGATCTTAGGTTTATGTATGCTAAGTTTTACTATTTTAACCTAGATAATACCACAAGCACACGAGTCATTCACGCAGTCCCCAAGGTGTCGATCTCACGAGGAGGGGTAACCTAATCCTAAATATAAGGCGAAGCTAAAGTGCAACAATCTAAAATAAACAAACAATGCAGAAAACTAATCAATCAAACAATCAATTACAAGAATTAAATTTCAAAATAATAATAAATAGGAAATCACGCAGCCCAATCCAAAATCAACCTAGGAACTACCAATTGAGATAAAAGAGGTTTTAATCTAAAATTAATGAAAATCTAATCAATTATGCAATTATCGAGTTACTGGGTTTAGACAGTCCTAGGGTGGATTACTCTCTCTCGAGTTATAATCTTTAAACCCTAATTAATAATCCCTAATTTAAATTATGGATTTGTGATCTCACGATTCACAATTGAACCAAAACCTAAATTAGTTATAAAATTGTATATTAACCTATCGGGAGCCTATGCTCGATCCCTCGTTACACGATTTCACCAGTTTGATTTAATTCTTTTCTAACAATTTTTCTAACTCTTGTTAGCCCAAATTGATGATATTCACTGAGCTCACCCTCTTAATTTGTTGTTGAATTATTAAGAATAGATAGTGAATCACAAAATAACTTAATTAAAGCATGATGAATCAAATTTCATAAATCTTAAGAATCAAAATCCCAAAGATGAGTTTAGACAAAAATCGACATTCAACAACACTATTCTCAATAACTATCCCAATTTCAAACATCAATAAAATTGAAAAAGAAGTTAAAAATACCATCAAAATAGAATTTTGGAGTCTGTGACTATGAGAAACGACCTGTTCTTGGGTGTATGTCACGTCAAGCTTCGTCTTCGTGTCTCTCTTCCTTTATCTCCTACCTCAAATCACTTAGTAGCTCTCCAAGGATCTGAATTTGTTGAAGTGAAAAGCTCTGTCAAAGACTACTATTTCCATCGTGTAATGTTCATTTTATATCTTGTAAGCCCTAGGTTTAATCCGGGGTCGAAATAGTCTGAAAAATCACACAAAACTTGAGTTTCTGTATCAGTCCAATGCCTGCCATGATCATGGCCAGCACCTAAACCTTTCTGTCACATTCGTGGCCCAAGGTGCATGATTATGGCTTGGCATGTAGCTCTCTGTCATGATGGTGGCCCAAGGTGCACGATTGTGGGTCGTGTTTTTTGCTTAAAACTCTTTAATAATCTCTATTCTTCGTCATTTAGCCTAAAATACTAACAAACATATCAAGATACCTAAAAAATATAACATTTAAGCTCAAAGACTCATACTAACCCACAAAAACAATTAAATACATAAACTAACATAATTGAAACGTAAATACATAGTAAACACTCAAATTGAACTAAATACCTAACAATTTGAACCCTAAAGCATCATGCAAATTACAACTATTAAAGAGTACATTAAACAAGAAAAATTATAGTTCACGATAGATTCTAACTTATTCTTATCTAAATCCTTGCAAATTTATATACTTTGTGGGGAAATAGGATTTCTATAATTCAACATATAGTCTTATCTACAAGTTTATGCTTACCTATCAAGATAGTACTATTAAGCATAAAGTTCCTTCCCCTTCAAGTAGCATAAATACAATAGTTTAATGACATTTTTAAGAACCATCCACCTTGTTTCATGTTCTTATAGGAGTCACTAACCCATCTAAGTACGTTTATCCAATACTTTTTTCTATTAAAATTCTGTAGTAGGTGTTAAATTCTTGCCTAAAAAGACTATGAATATGAACATTAGAAAAATAAATAAGTAATGGATACAAAAGGGGGCTTACAAAGGAAGCATATCTAATCTTGACTTCTAATGTATCTATCTTTGGTTTTTATCATTTTTTAGTAGTTAACTAGCTAATAAATAAATTATTTGGAATTAATATCTTACCCTATATCAAATCATAGCATAATGCCTTTTTTGAGTGTTTTATGAATATCTTACAGTAAGAAAGATTAAAGAATTTTAGTGATGAATCTGTTTTCTATAAAGTTATGTCTTCCTCAGGGTACTTCCTGAGGAGGTCAGGGTTTTAAGGGGGAAATTTATTAATAATGTAGTCTAAACTATTACGTTATCAATCTCAATATTATTTCATGAAATGATCATCTTCACCATTGCATTTTGAGGAATCCTTAAATGTACAAGATTTAGGTCTCCCTTATGGTATAATGGAATTGATTTTGACTAGTTGTCAAACTAAAACCAAGTTTCATCACCATTTCCTACCTCATACTTAACGTAGGATTGTGTATATCCCTCATCCTAAGCAATTGTTATAAAACTCTATGAGTGATCTTTGCTAATTTTTACTTGTCAAAAATAAATACCCAAAAAATAATATGCGTGCATCCATTTTGTCCATAAATCTTCTTTATCACTAAATAATCTTTAAATTCATTTGGTCAATAAGAATGATTTTTAAAATTGTGGAGAGATTAACCCAGGCCCCCTTCCTAATTTGGCAAACATAGTTTTTTCTCATTTTACTTTTGCTCCTTTATAAACCTTAACTTTACCGAAACATAATAAGTTTTTTACACATCTTTCAATTTCATTTAGTATCTTCCTTGGGATGACAAGGTGAGAAATTTAATGAAAATCCATATTTCTTAAAACTAATGAAATGAGCTTTAGTCTACTTGCTTTGGAGAGAAATCTATTATGCCATAAGTTGATCATATTCTTGAAGGAACCTGATCGGGAGTTTGATGTGTGTAAATTTTAATTAATAACCCTCGATAATCCACAAGTGCACAGTTTGTTAGCATAGTACCTAAGTTGTCGATTCCAAAAGGAGGGATAATCTAATCCTAAAATCTAAGGCTAGAAATAAATCATAGAAATTAAAAAATGTGCGAAACTAAAAATGGGAATTTAATTCAATCAATCAAATTAAGAATCGAACACAGAAATATTAATTATTTAGCAGTTGTAACACACACCCAAGAATCAACCTAAGGAAATTACCAATTGAGAGAAAGGGAATTTTACCTATCCTTGATGTTAACCTAACTTATTATGAATTACCAAATTGCTGGTCCTAGACGATCTTAAGGTTGATTACTCTCTCTTGAGTTATAACTACTAACCCTAAATCATAAACCCTAATCAGATTGTGGAAGTTGCAATATCTCAATTAAAAACCTATACAAACCCTAATTAGTTATGTATTTCTCTAATAAACTATCAGAAACCTATGCAAGATCTCTCTTCACACAATTTACCATTTTGATTTGATTGTTGTTCTATTAAGTCACTTTACTCTCGTTAGCCCAATTTAATCATTTTTTATTCGATTCAGCCTCTCAGTTTATTATCAAATTATGCACTCATAGAATTAAACCACAACAAATCTAATAACCACATAAACAATCAAATTTCATTAATTCAAAGATAAAACTCCAAAAGTGAGTGTAGAACATCCTCATCATTGAAGATCCCACCATCAACTATTCAATCGAATTTTATACAATAATAAAATCGAACATAAACAGGAAATATGATCTGAGAGGATGGTGGGAGGTAACGATGTCAAGAAACTCCTGATCTGATAAGTACATTGAGTCAGATGAATTCTCCTTAAGGTTTCTTCAAGGTGGTTGATGCAAGAGCTCTACTCTGCCTCTTTATCTTGTTCGTTAAGTATCTTTTGTGTTCAGAACAGCCTTAAGGTTTTTTAGGGTCTGAAAGGTTCAAAAATTCCTCAAAACTTGACATTTTTTAGTATCTGTGCGTATGTCGGATGTATGTCATAACTGTGGTCTTGTAAGCCTTGATCGTGGGCTACATCTGAGCCTTCTGTCACGATCAAGACATGCAAGCTATGATCATTGGCTATGTCATAGGATTCTGTCATGATCGCCGCATATGGGCCATGATTGTGGGCCAACTTTGGTACTTCTGTCACGATTGTAGCCTGTTATGCCACGATCCTGGGTTGTTATTTTAGGCCAAATGTCTCTAAAACTTCTCCGTTCTTCAATGTTGACCCTAAAACACTTACAAACACATCAAGGTACCTCAAAAACATAATATTTCATCTCAAAGACTTTTACTAACCCACAAAACATTTAAAGCACAAATAATTACCAAACTAGCACAATTTTAACCTAAACACATACTAAATAGTTGAATTAATAGTTAAACACATGTCAAAATAAGACCTAAAACATGATGTAATTTACACTTATCAACATCCCCACACTTAAATTTTTGTTTTTCCTTAAGCAAAAAAAAAAAAACAATGCTTACAATGCAGTAACAAGACAATTGCTTCAACTTCAAAAAATAAATTTAACTTTAACATAATCGTTTAAGTTATTTCAAATCATTAACATGCAAAATCCACATATAGGGGATCTGGACTAAGCATACATGTCAATAAAAACCTAAATGTCAAGTTACTCGCCCTTGTTAATTGTACATACACATTAATATTTCTTTGGTCATTTCTAATTTTTTTATTTACTTTTTATTTAATTTTTTTGTGGACATGGACCAAGTCCTTTACTCGAAGGCAAGGATTAGTAATGACTGTCGATCCAATTAGTTGACTAAGTCATGTTTTTATTAAGCAGTTTGGTTGAAACGTCATTATAGCTTTTGATGTAGGGTCACACATTTGTGATACATGTCGATCAAGTTACTTAGGTAGAACACGTTCTCATCTGGCTACTAGCTCTATGCATAATCTGAAGGCCAGCGGAATAGTTATTTATTTAAAACTAACAAACACATTTTTTTATTACCTACCTTATTGCTTAAGATACTCATTTTCATTTAAAAAAACTAACAAAGCTACTTTAGTCGAAAGAACTAAAATTATGAATGAATGTGACATTTAGAGAGTGACAAAATAACACTAAATCCTAATTAACTTCCATGTTTAGCCAAAGAACTCAATTCACTAATTTTATGAGCTAATGACTCTTCAAAACCTAATAAATGACAGACGCGTCGTAATGATTGTCAAAATAAAATCACTAGACTACTACTATAGTAGTAGTACATCTAGGTTGATCCCACAAAGAGTGTTTAATTAGCTTATAAAATGAAGTTAATTGATGTTTAGGCAATGTAGGGTTTTGGATTTAATAAGAAAATAAAATAAAATAAACCTAATGAAAACAAATTAAAGAAACACGCAAAAAATGAAAATTTTGGGGAATTCAGTAGGGATCGAATTCTTTGGTTCAATCTCATTTTACACCCTAATCAAGCATAATTCATTAATTTGTTGTTCTTTTATCTCTCTTAGTAATTATCGTTTATAGATTAATAACAAGCTCTGTCAATCCTGATTTTTCCTTAGATCCTAGTTAATTACGAAGCACTTTTTAATTAACCTTAGCTATCGGGAAACCTAGAATAAGTTCTCTAAGTTTATCTGAAAAATTGCCTTACAAATTAGAAAAGCAGACCAATGCAAGTAATAATCACACAAGCTCGGATTATTTAACCTATGTTATCTTATCTTTAATAATTTGGAACCGTTGGCTGCTACACATGAATTGGGAATACAACGATTACGTATTGCATTTGATTCTAGCAATGGGTTTTCATGAAAAACAATTCAATAGAGTATTAAAATCATCATCATTCAAATACACAATCAATCCATACAAGATAACATAGTCAATTTCTAACGAAAGAAAGAAATAACAAAAAAATAAAAAATGCTTAACCCAAGTTGTCGGCATCATTGTTGCCTCCGAATCGACATTGGGAACTTAACCTTCTATGGGTCTCCCAAGAAAAATCTTCAGCCCCCATAAAAATTTCCCTAGCCGAAGAACATCTTTCTGTGTCACTTATGCTGCTAATATTCTATTTTGTCTAACATCTCCTCACTGTGCTATTGATGTGACAAATAAACTTCTTGGTACATCTCCACTATCCACATCTCCTTTTGTTTCTTCTTCCTCCAACTCTCTATTCTCCCCTTCTTTAAAAGCCTACGCTAGCATGAACGATAGTGTTTACGTTCTTTACAACCCTTTCGCAATGTTAAATGCTAGCAATTAATGCTAGCTTTAACGTTCAATACTAGCGTTTAAAGACATGCATTAAACATAAGTGATGCTAACATTAAACGCTAGCTTCCTTCTACATTGGGTTGTGCTGTTGTCATTTTGTCTTTGTTTTAATCCACCTGTATGCATATCGCTTTGTCCTTCAACTCTCAGCTGCAACATGTGTTTTGCTCTCTTATTATTTTTTCATTTTTCAAGCAAGCACTTTTAATTCTTCTTTTTTGTATTTTGATTTTTTTCTTCTTCTTGTCTTTTAATTTTCTTCTTCTTGCTTCATGAATACAAGAGAAAATTAATCTTTGAAAAATGACCCAAATGTAGTGCTTTTGACTCACTTTAATTTCTTTGCTTCCAAATTGTACATAAAATCATATATGGATTAAAGTGAGTATCTGAAGCATTTTCGTATCATTAATTGCTAAGTGTAAATGATTAAATGTATCAACAATTAAACACATATCAATAGATCATGTTCAAAATTGAATCAATTTCAATCCATATAAGCCATTGACACATCCACACAATTCATAAAATGCAACCTAACAAACTATCATACAATATGCAACATAACCCTCCCCACACTTGAACAATACATTTTCCTCAATGTGAGAAGGAGGCAAACAAACATGCATGGGAAAAAGAAACAAAAATTAAAGTAAAAACAAAAAATAAAGATAAATTTAAATGAAAAGGGTTAGAAACAATACCTCATGCTGATGGAGGTGGGGATGGTGTCGAAGGTAGTGGTAGGACACCTTGAGCCTGTTTTCTTATCTTGGAATTGCTTAAACAGAGTGATAGAAGTAGTGATCCCAGATCAATTCAAATTACTAGAGTTTTATTGAAAGTTCTAAATAAATATAACTAAACCTGGCAATTTTAATTAAACTACTAAACATTCAAATTTATAGTAAGTAGCTTGACCTTTCATCCATAGAGGTGTCTTAATTGTTTGAACAAAGGAAATCACTTCCTTGTCCTTAGGAATTTCTCCTCCGAGATATAGCTTGTAAGATGTCCCATTGACCTTAAAAGTTTCCTTGTTAGCATTTTCCAATTTAAGGGCTCCAAGGTCAAAAACTTGAATGACCATAAAAGGTCCACTCCATCGAGATTTTTACTTTCCTGGAAACTACTTCAAGCTTGAATTATATAGTAGAATTGCATCTCCTACTTTAAATTACTATTGTATAAGATGAGAATTGTGCCATTTATTTACCTTTTTTTTGTAAAGTTTTGTGTTTTCATATGCATTATAACAAAACTCCTCAATTTTGTCCAGTTGCAAAAGTCGCTTTTGACCTGCTTGCTTCCAATCAAAATTTCACGCTTTTATCACCCATTATTTCTGATGTTCTAATTTGACTAAAAAATGACAAGCTTTTCCATATACAATCCTATAAGGATTTGTTCCAATAGGAGTTTTGAAAGCAACCCTATAAGCCAATAACGCATCATCTGGCTTTACTAACTAATCCTTCCTGAAGTCGTTCACCATTTTTTCCAAAATTTGTTTTAGCTCCTAGTTGACAACTTCCACTTGGACATTGGTCTGCGGATGGTAAGTGTAGCAATATGGTGGTGCACTCCATATCTTTTTAAGAGGGCATCAAAAGATCTATTGTAGAAATGTATACCTTAATTGCTTATTAACATATGTGGCACTCCAAACGGATTGAATAACCCTTTGATGAACTTTTGCACCACCTTTCCATCATTGGTTGGAGATGCCAATGGTTTGGCCCAACATGAAACATAATCCACCCCCATTAGAATGTATATGTTTCCCATTAAAGATGGGAAAGGACCCATAAAGTTGGTGCCCCATACATCGAAAACTTCCACTTATAAAATTTGGATAAAGGCATCTCATCTCTTTCAGAGATGTTACCTATTCTTTAGCATCGATCACATTATGCCATGAAAGTTTTAACATCCTTAAACAATTACGGTATCTGAGTTGTCATTTTATTAGCTCCATAATTTCTAGCATATTGACCTTTATGACAATGCTTCAAGATGTCCAACATTTCCTCCTCCATAACAAATCTTCATATTAAACCATCAGTGTATACTCTATATAAAATTGGCTCATCCTATAGATACCAGTTAAAATCATATAGGAATCTATTTCTTTATTGGTAAGATAGATCAAAAGGAAGTTTACCACTAGCAACACAATTTGCAATATCAGTGAACCATTGTGTAGCCAAAATTTCGAGTAGCATCGGGGTTTCATCGTGAAATTTTCATTAATATCTTCTCTTAGCTTGCATTACCTTCCTTACAGTTTGGATAAGTAGTATACAACCACATTTTCTGCTCCCTTTTTATCTCTTACCTCTCTATTAAATTCTTATAAAAGTAACACCCATCGAATGAGCCTTGGTTTTGCGTCCTTTTTGTTGAAAAGGTATTTTAATGCCACATGATCAATGAACATGATTACTTTTGTTCCTAAAAGGTCGAAATTTATCACATGCATACACTACTATAAGTAATTCCTTCTCTATGGTGGCATAGTAAGGGTCTTGCTGGCATAGTAAATCACATGCAACCTTTTATCTTTCCTTTAGCCTAATACACAACCTATATCCTTGTCACTTGCATCGTACATAATCTCAAATGGAAGTGTCTAGTTTGGTGGTGACAAAATTGGTGCGAATATTAATGCCTCCTTTAGTTTGTTGAAGGCAGACATACACTTGTCATCAAATAGAAAAGGCTCATCCTTAACTAGCATGTTTGTCAAAGGTCTTGCAATTTGTGAGAAGTCTTTGATAAATCAATAGTAAAATCCTACATGACTTAAGAATCCTTACACACCTTTTACATTACTTGGTGGTGGAATTTTCTATATAACTTCTATTTTTGCTATGTTGACTTCAAATCCTTGGTGTGAGATTTTATGCCCTAGCACTATCTCCTCTTGCACCATAAAATGACATTTCCCCAAATTCAGCACCAAGTGTGATTCTTCACATCCTTGAAGAACTCTGTCCAAATTGGTTAAACACATTTCAAAAGAGTCTCCAAAAACTGAAAAATCATCCATAAACACCTCCATTATATCTTCAATCATGTTAGTGAAGATAGGCATCATACATATTTGAAATGTAGCCAGGGTATTGCATAGTCTAAAAGGCTTCCATCTGTATGTGAAAGTACCATAAGGGCAGGTGAATGTGGTCTTTTCTTAATCATCACGATAGATGAAGATCTGATCATTACTGCAATATGTGCCGTGTGAAATTCTTTATGTTTGTTGTTTTGTTTTCTTGAGGACAAGCAAACATTTAAGTGTGAGGATGTTAATAAGTGTTAATTGCATCATATTTTAGGGCTTAGTTTGATATATATTTAAGTGTTAACTTAGTCATTTATCATATGTTTAGGTTAGAATTATGTTAGTTTGTTAATTAACTGTATTAAATTTTTTTATAGGTTAGTCAAGTCTTTCAACTTAATTATTATCTCTTTGAGGTACCTTAATATGTTTGTTAGTGTTTCAAGGTCAACATCAAAAAATGAATAAGTTTTAGAGACATGACGGTCGAAACAATGGCCCATGATCGTGGCACAACAGGCCACGATCATGACAGAAGCACTGAATGTTAGGGTTATGTAAATATAGTGCCCTGGAAAGCAAGTGTATTTACATATAACTTAATTTTCTTCCAGTTACAAT
>JAOQMS010078622.1:0-21674 GCA_027563885.1 Erythroxylum longipes | reverse complement strand
ATTAGAAGCCCAAATGAACATTTAGAAATGGGCTAGGCTTTGGTTTAATTTGATTAATTTGATTAATTAAATTAAAATTAATCAAATTAAAACAAAGTTATTAAAGATAAAAGGAGATGGAATTTCAGTTTACTGGGTAAATGTACAGCTGCACATTTAACATTACTTTGCTACATTTAAGATGTTTTTTAACATGCTTTATCGTCATTAAATGGAGTAATAACCTTATCATTAAATGGTTTAATGGTGGTCTTTTAATGATAGCATGTAACGTATTAGAATTCATTGGATTAAAGAAGAAAAAGGTACATTTGATGAACCATCTTCCTTCTTTCATCGTCAAAAACAAAAATTGGTATGTCACATTTAGGTTAATAGCCTTTTCATATAGCCATCTTAAAGACAAATGAGAAGAGTCTCATTTTTTGGCTTCTTTATGATTGATTAAAAAAGAAGTGATGTATTTGATGCAAATTTCTTCTTTCCTTTGAGATTAACCGAAATTGAGAGGTTGTAAGAAAGGGTTCTTGGATTGTGTTGACTCTCTCTCCCCTATCTTGCATGGCGAGCTAAAAATTGCATAAGAGTGTCTCATTTTTTTCTACTTTCTTCTAAGAAAAATCTCCTCCAAAGTTTTCTTCTCTTTTCCCACTAAAGGATGTTGTTAACCAAGTTGTCCAAGAAGAACAAGTGGTAGATCAGATTGGTTAAGGATACAATATCAAGAAGAGGATATAAGGTGAAGAGGATACATCACCTAGGAGAGGATACATTGCCAAGGATAGGATAGCAGCGAGGAGTTAAAGCTGTAGCGAAGGAGTCGATTATATTTTCCATCTTGTGATTATACAAATGTTTTTCCTTATACCGTATCATGTGTGGCTATGCATGTTGAATTGGATATATTTCTTCTGCTGAAATTTTTATTTCTAAAAAGTTTTGAAATTTACTGTTTCTTCCAAATCGATGCATGTTTTATTTTCCGATCCAACAAGGTACACTTATATGGTCATAAGTGCCCTTTCCTGATGCAATGGCCAATGAGGATGATTCCATTGACTCTTCAGATTCTTTATTTGTCAATTCCTTCTAACACTCAACATTATAGACGAGTTAAAAGTTGATTTCAACCAATCGTATAAAACTATTATACAAGTGCAATGAAGATAAATTTCTAACATTTGGTAGCTTGTAGATAACATCTTATTTTACAAAGTTCACATTTTCTTACTTTTTAATATACCATGGAAACAAACTATTTTGTCCACCTTTCATAACTCCATTTATGAAGGTTTCCAAAAGACCTTCTAGAAGATCTCTTCAATTTTTTGTTAGGTTAGAATTTATTCCTAGTTGCCTTATTCTTTAATGCAACAAAATGAAGAAACTGCAACTAGTTCATCTTCTTCAGCCTTTACTAATTCGTACTCAGGTTTGGGTTGATGTCTCTTTAGTTTTTGTAATGGAGCTACCTAAGTCCTCGAACAAAAATATTATTTTAATGGCAATTGCTCCCTTGTCCATTATGTCCACTTCTTACCTCTTTCTTATCCCCATATTGTATAATAATAGTTGCTCACTTATTCTTTTACCTTGTATTTAAACTATATAGACTGTATGAATTAGTTATAAGTAATTGTGATGTCACCTTTACAAATGCTTCTAGAGAGAGCTCTTCAAAACATTTGACACCAAGTTCACTTTACTTCATCTTATAACCCTTAATCGAATGAGTAAATTAAACATGTTAATCACATTGTGGACACACATTTGCATTGTTTTGTAATATAGGTGACCATCCATCTTCTTGGAGGTCGTGGGTGTCTTGAGTTGAGTAATATTAAAACAAAAAATACCATGCATCACTTAAGCTTACCCCATTTAAGGTACTATGTAGCAATGTTATAAATACCATATCGGCCTTAGTACCAGATTGAGTTCTAGTATGTATTATACCAGTACCGATCAATATCAGGTATCATTTTGGGCAATTTTTAAATTTATGAATTAGTCCCTAAATTTTTTAAAAATTGCAAAATTGTCTATCAGTATATTGTACTATATACTTTATAATTTTACATCAACCCTGTCTCCAAAAATCATAATAATAAAAATTTAAAATAATAGAAATTATTTATTTGTATTAACATTAATTTTCAAATATTTCACATATAAATAATAATCACAATTAATATGAAAAAAGATAATCATCATACAAATATAAAATTAAGAATAATACCAAGTATTTAAAATATTACAATTTCATCATATAATAAATAATAATTACATCAAAACATCAAATAAAAAGAACAATAAATATCCTTAACTCTTTAACAATTACAATTTACAACAAAAGTTTGTGATGAGGAAATAACCAAGTAGAAGTAAAACATGAAATAAAAAGATTTGCAATTACATTGTATATATATAATTTAACATATACATCAAATATAAGTAAATTTAAAAGAATAAGGGAAAAAATTTGGAACTTCATTCAATCATCTACAAGAGGATACTCATTATAACTGCACTAACCCTAATTATTATTTGGTAGAAAATCTTCATCATTCAGAGCAGCCTCATCATCATCATCATCATCATCATTTAAATTCAATGGACCAAATGACATGTCAATGCTTTCCCATCTAAGATTATCTTCTAAGACACTCACATTTACTAAACTCAGTTCCTTAGAAACCCAATCTGCCAAAAGATTGATATTATCAATGCAAACTGGATCTAATGAACTACTTGTTTTGTTAAGAGTCTTATAAAACAATAAAATTTAATTATTAAAAATTATAAGAAATTATATCTAAATTAATAATGACAATAGCATACCTTTCCTGCAACTTTAAATTGTAACGAATGAAGACCAAGTCATTCAATCTTTTGTGCTCCAATCTATTCCTTTTCTTGGAATGGATGAATTCAAATGTGTTCCAGTTCCTTTCACAGCCTATTATACTCACAAATTGAATTAGAATTTGAATTGCAAACCTTTTCAATTCTAGAACAATACTTTCGAATTGGTCCCATTAAGAAACTGAAAGTCATAAGACAACAAAAGCAACTCTATAAACAAAATAAAGTAATAATTAATTTTCAACAAGTAACAAGAGTGAAAAATATATACCTAGAGAAAGTTTTACTCTTTATCGAATAGCAATTGGCATTATAAGATCCCTAGAAGACTACTTATAAATCCCTACTTGTGAGCTCAGGAGATCTTGCATCATTTGATGAGTAACAACTATTGTAATAGTTAATAGCATTCCCCTATTAACTTTAGCTTTCTTTATAAAACCAAGTCTGAAATAGATACTAGGATTAAAAAATGTCCAGATCTAAACAATGGAGACTAAAGTTGCCTTTTCCATCTCTCATTGATGACTGCAAGATAAGGTGTGATAAAGATGGCCTATCTTTTAGATTCGTCTTGATTACTTCCTTCGTCCTCTCCATGGCATAAAAAAAAACCCATTGTTGTCTTTTTATCACTATCAGCTAGACGAAGCACCCTAAACAAAGGCTCACAAAATCGAATAACAAATTGACATTGGCACCAAAATTCAGTATCTTTAAATATAATTGTGGAAACCTCCAATCTAGCATTAAACTTAGCATGCTGAGATGCAACACACTTATCACTTGTAAAAATCTATCTAAACTCTTTCTTCATTAAAACAAAACACTAAAGTGATAAGAAATTCATTGCAAATCTTGTCGCAGTAGGATGACACAAATTCTTATCATTGGTAAATTCCTTTCTCATTAAATTCAAGACCCATGTATGATTATTGTTAAAAAAGCTTCACAATTTATAAAACTCGTAATAACTGCAAGCACACGGGTCATACGTTGTAATATTAAAGGTTCGATCCCATTAGTAGGGTACTAACCTAATCTTAATCCATCTAAGGCTTAAAGAAAAGAATAAAAGGAAATAAAAACTGCACAAGTGAACATGGAATGTAAATATGAGAAATTGATTCAAGAATTATAAAGTGAAAATTTGAATAAACAGAATTAAATTGAGTAGTCACACAGGTCACAGTGGAAATGCATCAAGAGAGTTAATCAAGTTATGAGAGAGGGGATTTTACCTATCATTAATGCTAATCTAACCATTTATGTGTTTATGGGGTGTCAGTTCTAGTCAGTCATAGGATTGATTACTTTCTCTCAAGTTATAACCATTAAACCTTAATCAAATTATAAAACTTGCAATCTCTTAGTTCACAAATTACCCATAAATTCTAACTAGTTCTAAAGTTCTCTAATAAACAATCAGGTCTCGCATTGGATCTCTCTTCATGAAATTACTGATTAGATTGATTAAGTGGTCAATTAGATCACCTAACTCTCATTAATTTGACTTAATCATTTTTATCCGACTCTCCCTCTCAGTTTGTTGCCGAAATATGCAATGAAATTAATCAATCACAAAACCAAAAACAATAAACACAAAACTAACTAAATCAACATTAACTCAAAGTAAAATCCTGAAGGAGAATTCAAAACATTATCAACAACCCAAAATCCTTTTAAATATAATCTGTCTAAACTTTATACATTTAAAAGAAAAAGGAAATAAAGAGAAAATGAAACTTAGGTTGGACAAATCGGGAAGGCAGCGGCATCGAGATACCACCTGATCTGGGGAGTTGTGGCATTGGGATCCACTTCTTCTTCCTCCTCCTTCCTCTTTTTCTTCTCTGTCTCTATTCTTTTTCTCTCCCTTTAGGGTTTCCAAAAGTGGCTAAATGTAAAGCCCTCTCTTTCCATTCTTGTTGTTCTATTTATGTTCTTTTGTGTTTAGGGTTGAACTAGGATTTTTTTGGGCTCTAAAAGGTCCAAATAATCCCTCGAAACGCGAAGTTTGGAAGTGGTTGGGCATCTACCCGACGCAAGCCACGATCGTGGCATATGTCAGGCCTTTTTGTCACGATCATGGGCTATGCAATTGGCCCCAATGTGCTTCGAAACTCCTCTATTCTTTGATCTTTACCCTGAAACACTAACAAACACATCAAGGTACCTCAAAAACATCATATTTAAGCTCAAAGAATCATTCTAACCCATAAAACACTTTTAAAAAAATCATAAACTAACACAATTCTACCCTAAACACATACTAAGCAATCGAATAAATAGCTAAACACATATCAAACTATACCCTAAAATACGATGCACTTCGCATATATCAACATCCCCACACTTAAACGTTTACTTGTCCTTAAGCAAACAAAACAACAAACAACGTAATCACAAAACACAAAACACAAAACACAAAACACACAATGCAACAAATGAGGCAATGGCTTCAACTTCATGAAATAATTTAACTCTAAACATAATTATCTAAGTTGTTCCAAATTATTAACATGTGGAATCCGCATCTAAGCACCTTTGAATCAATATACAACAAATCAAAATTGTAATGTTGAGTCTATTCACCCCTATCAATTACACACACACATCGATAATCATTCAGTCAAAACAAAATTGTAGCTATTCCTCAGTAGTTTTTCATGAAAAATCAAGCTACTAACAAGTTTGGTGGGTTTTTATTTGAAAACATTCATTTCATTGATTTTTGTTTAAGGACATTAACCTAATCTTTTATGCGGAGGCAAACATTTGTTATGAATGTCGATCCAGTTACTCAACTAAGTCATGTTGTTATTAAGCTGCTTGGTTAGAATGTCATTATAACCTTTTTAAACGAAGGCACACATTTGTGATGGGTGTCGATTTGGTTACTTAGCTACATCACATTCTCAACTGGCTACTAGCTCTATTCATAGCCTGAAGGCCAGTGAAATAGTTATTTTAGTTAAAATTATACAACTCTTTTTTAACATAAAATTTTTCCTACCTTATTGCTCTAGCTAATCATTCTTATGAAAATGTACTAATAATGCCACTTATTTGATTGACCTAAAATTATAAATGAGTAAGACAACTGAATCGACTAACATCATATCCTAATTAACCAACATATTTAGCCCTAAGTAACTTAGGTCACTAATTTCACAACCTAATAATTCTTCGTAACCTAAAAGACTATATTTAAGGCCAATTTTGTCCTATTAAGTCCTAGCCATTAACGCATTCAAACAATTCACATCATGCAACCTCAAAAGACAATCATATAATATGCAAAATTCACACTCAAGGTAAAATCACACACCCTCCCCTTACATGAACAACACACTGTCCTCTATGTGAGAAGGGTACAAAAACACACTAGGGGGAAATAAAACCCAATATATAAAAAACATAAGAAAAAAATACTAACAAAAATGAAAAGTAAAGGGCTAAAACATGAAACTGATTATGGTGATGGAGGTGGTGATGGTGATAGTGTTAAAACCAAATCCACTTAACATCGAGAGTGTTTCCCTATCTTATAAGTGATTCAAGAGAGAAAAAGAATTAGTAATCCAAATCATTCCAAATCATTCAAAAATTATTTCAGAATTTAAAACAAACCTAACTACTCAACAATATAAATCTAACTATTAAACGTGCTAATTTAGGGTCATTAGCTTGACCTTTCATCCTTATAAGCTCAGCCAAGATCAATTATAAGTGGCTTGCTTACACCCTTCTCATTTAACATCAATTTTTTAGCCTGTGAGTAAGCTACAAATTGCAAAATGATCAAAAGGACAATATTGATAAAGTTGAAAAAACTAATTAATTTTAGTAATGGACTTTCTACTAACAAACTGTCAATAAAATAGGGAATAATGAAACTCCCTAAATCTTTTATTAAGTCTAGCAATTTGTTTGGTAAAAGGGTGAGCTGCTTTTGTTCTTCCTTAGTCACTCCCTTTTCATCTTCTTCTTTTGCTTAACGGATAGAGACATTAATAGCTTCTTCAAACTTAATGTCTGTTGTCATCTGTTCTTCATCCTCATGCTCCTTTGAAGATTTGACATCATCAACTCTTATGAATGGTATTTTCGGTGGGTTAAGGTGGAGAAGGAAGATAGGGAAGGTCGTCATTATTTTCTTCATCCTTTTTCTGCTTCTCTTGGTCTTTTACAGAGTGAATTTCAGCTAGTATATCTATTAGTTCTCCTAACTCTTTCCCACTCCTAAATGTGATAGCTTAACTTGCTCTCTTGGATATACTTCCCTATTAGTCGAAAGACTTCCCACAATTTTTGTAGATAACACATTGGCAATTTGTTCCATTTGAACCTCCAGGCTGAGAATAGAAGAGGCATGAGTCCTTGTCACTTAGTCAATTTGCTCTTCTAACCTCTTCTGGGCCTTATACGTACTTATGAGCTTGTCCATGATCTTGTCCATTTTGGAATCATAATCATTGTATTTATCCTGTTGATATCTAGGTGACCCTTGATTTCTAAACTGAATCTCAATATTGTTAGACCAATGAAAACTTGGGTGGTTATGCCAACCTGACTGGTATATGTTGGAATAAGGTTTGCTATCTCCCTAATCAACTTGTGTTCCATTAAAGTTGAATTGCTCCACATTGTTTTTTTACCCTAAGAAACAATCAGATACGATATAACTCTCTTGTCTACATGACTCATATTCGTGCTGCATTACTATGACTGAAGCGGAAGAGGTGACTTTCATGCTATTCAATTACTTGGTTAGGTTGTCAATCTCAACCTGCAATGTTTTCATTGAATTTGCAGCAACAATCATTCCTCCTAAGTCCCAAAAGGTTGATTGCTTTCTACTTCGTTCTGATGTCTGAATACAATTAGTGTGTGCCATGTCTTTTAATAGATCGTGTGCTACTTCAACTGTTTTCCTCATCAATGATCCCCCAGCAACTACATCTATGGTGCTCCTCGTGGGTGGATTAACTCCAATGTAAAAGGTTTGCAATAGGAATCCATTGGGTAGGTTATGATAAGGACAGCTCCTTTACAACTCCTTATACTGCTCCCACGCTTTATATAAAGACTGCCAGTCATTTTGATAGAAATTGATAATTTCCTTTATTAGTCTTGTTGTCTTGTTTAGAGGGAAATATTTATCTAGAAAAATTGGCACCAATTGCTCCCAAGTTGTGATGTTGGATAGGTGGAGAGAATTTAACTAGGCCTTGGCTCAATTCATAAGTGTAAAGGGAAAGAGCCTTATCCTAACAGCATCCTTCGACATCCTAATATATCCAAAGGTGTCACAAATTTCTAATAAATTACCTAAATGAGCATTGGGATCCTAATTGGCTAACCCGTGGAATTGCACATTCGTTTGCAACATGTTTAGCCGTCATGGTTTGATCTCAAATGTATTCACTATCATTAGTGGTCACATAATCCCTTGACGATAGGCATTGAGCTATGCCCTTATAACGTCCATAAGGGTCTATCACTCTCTATGATGTATTTCCTCTACCATCGTTCTTTCCATTTCTTTTTATCATTCAGATCTTGAGATTCCCCATGTTTTCTGGTGATATCCAAGTTGATGTGTCGTATACTTTATGCCCAGCTTCTTTTTTTCACAAAAAAAGGTGAAAAAACTTAGACTTTAAGAATTAAATTAAGCAACAACGCTAAAAATTTGTTGAGCAATTCTTAGAATTTATACAACCCTCAATAACCGCAAGGACATGAGTTGTACTTTGTAGTATTGAAGGTTCGATTCCACGAGGAGGGTACTAGCCTAATCCTAATTCGTATAAGATTCAGAGAGAAGAACAAAAGGAAATAAAAATTGCACAAGTGAACATGGAAAGTAAATATGAGAAATTGATTCAAGAATTGTAAAGCAAAAATTTCAACAAATAGAATTAAACTGAGAAGTTATATAGGTCACAATGGGAATCAATCAAGATAGTTAATCAAGTTATGAGAGAGGGGATTTTACCTATCATTAATGCTAATCTAGCCATTTGTGTGTTTACGGGGTGTCGGTTCTAGATGGTTGTAAGGTTGATTACTCTCTCTTGAGTTATAACCATTAAACCCTAAATTGTAAACCCTAATCGAATTATAAAACTTGCAATCTCTCAATTCAGAAATTACCCACAGTTCTAATTAGTTCTAAAGCTCTCTAATAAACAATTGGGTCTCACACGGGATCTCTTTCCATGAAATTATCAACTAGATTGATTAAGTGGTCAATTGGATGGCTTAACTCTTATTAATCTAATTTAATCATTTTTATCCAGCTTACCCTCTCGGTTTGTTACCAAAACATACAATTACATTAATTAATCACAACACCCAAAACAATAAACACAAAAATAACTAAATCAACATTAACTCAAAGTAAAATCCTGAAGGAGAGTTAAGAACATTATCAACAACCTGAAATCCATTTCTACACAATCCATATCAACTTTATACATTTAAATGAAAAAGGAAATGAAGAGAAAATGGAACTTAGGTTGGACAAATCGGGAAGGCATCGGCAATGGGATACCAACTAATTCGGTGAAAAGTGGCATCGGGATTCACTTCTTCTTCCTCATTCTTCCTTTTCTTCTTCTCTCTTTCTCTTTTTTTCTATCCCTTTAGGGTTTCCAAGATTGGCTGAATGTAAAGCTCTCTCTTTCCGTTCTTGTTGTTCTATTTATGTTCTTTCGTGTTTAGGGTTAAAATAGTGTTTTTTTGAGGTCCGAAAGGTAGCAAAAAATCCCTTTAAATGTGAAGTTTGGAAGTGGCTGTGCATCTGCCTTGGGCCACGATTGTGGGCTATGTCAGGCCTTTCTTTCTATGCAATTGGCCCCAATTTGCTCCAAAACTCCTCCGTTTTTTTATCTTTACCTTGAAACGCTAACAAACACATCAAGGTACCTCAAAAACATCATACTTAAGCTCAAAGGATTGTTCTAACCCATACAACACTTAAAACACAAATAAATCACAAACCAACACAATTCTACCCTAAACACATACTAAACAATCAAATAAATGGCTAAATACATATCAAACTATACCTTAAAATACGATGCATTTCACACCTATCAATTATAGGTGCACTGGGTCACCTTTTTGAATTTCAGCATAAGTCTTATCAATAATAGGAAAGCACCTAATATCCCTTATATTTTCCAGCATTAAGTCAATGTAATGTAAATTATATGGAGTCCAAAAAAAAAGAATTATACTTGTTTTGTAACCTTCTTCCTGTTATTGTTATTAATGAACTGAACAATATTTTCTGGAGCTACTTCATTCACAACTTCATCAAATATCTCAAATCAAGTATTAGTATTCCTACAAGGCCAAATACATCAATAGACTTCAAAAAATGAGCTCTTCGTAAGATAAACCAAAAAATTAATAATAGGCTCATGTCTCTTATTTGTCCAACCATCACTGTAAAACCTCGAAACTTTCCTTTCATTGAATAAAAATTTTCATGTTTCGTGAATAATGTTTTCAGATGAATAGTAAATTTTCGTGGGACCCAACCTTGAAATAGTGAAAAATATCTAGAATAAGTATTAGAGTTTAATGATACTAAAACGGGTCGAAAATAAGTCCTACAGGATGGATTTCGGGAGTTCCGAAAGTTTAAGACTAAAATGCCCTTTTTGGAAAGTAATGGTTATTAATGATTTTAAACCCATTCGAAAAGTTTTCAAAAAGTCTAATCAATAAGAATTGATCCTAATTAGAGTATTTCATGGTCAATTTGAAAATAAGATGGTTATGAAATGTTTTCAGGATTTAATTCGATTAGTTGGTCAATTAAATGCATTAAAGGGCAATTTGGTCTTTTTGTACTAATTAAGGGCGATTTTGTCTTTTTACAGGATATTAGTGGAATGATGAGTGATTAAAGATGACCTATGAGATGATGACATGTGTTTAATGAATCATTAGTGAGGACAAATAGGAAGGTGACACGTGTAATTCATTAAAGGAGTATAAAAAGCAAAAGTTACGATATTTTGCTTCATTCTTTCAACATATACGTGAAAGTGAAACAATAGAAGAAAAAGAAGAGAAGAAAGAGTGAAGTTTCAACCAAGGAGAGAAGAAGGAGGGTCCAGTTGATTTTTGATGGGTTTTTTTTAAATACCACTTCCATAAAGCATGTGCCTGAACATCCAGAGGATATTTGAGAACATACCTTATGAGAATGGCGCATTAAAACAGTCACGTTAACTTATTATGGCATCACGCATAACACAAGTATTCAAAATGACATAATCTCCTCATTTCATTAACAAAATAAACTTACTTATATTGTACTATTACAATTCATATCCATGTATTTAATTATATAACATTTGAGAGTTTATAACTCCATACAAAATGTTTAACATGAAATGAGAAGCTAAACAAACGCATCTTAACTGGACTCCTCAGACATCAGTTGACCAGAACTTTGACCCATTCTTATTCTCAAAATAGCAGTACTAGAATTCTACTTGGTTGCCTTAGAAGCTAGAACTCCCTTATACCTGAAAATCAACATTGCAATTTTGATAAGTTTGTGAACTCAGTGAGTGTATCATCATTGATGTGCTCACTTCAGTCAGGACATAAAGTCAAATATATAACCAATTTCAAGAAGTTTAACACATCATCCAGTATCAGATCGCACATCACATTTGATCATAGTTCATCAAGTACAAGTAGAACATGTATACAAACATTTTATAACACTATTTCAAAACAATCCATTAATTCAGCTCAATCATTCATATGATACATGTAAAGTTATATATATACAAATGCACATGTGACTCCATTTTCATTTTATTTTATTGTGACCGAGCGCCTATTTAATGTACCATACCTGTTGTAGATACTAGGCCCATTCCATTTACTGTTCCATATCTGTTGTAGATACTAGGCTCATTATTAACTGAGCATGTGGCTCTTTGTGCATAATTCCAAAGCTTAAAGCTTTCTTCTCACGTTGATCACTCCATTCACAACTCCTTTATCTGATCATGCATATCAATGAAATGGAATGCATCAATTCACAGAAAATTCTATCAATACTTTTCATTCAATGTGCTCATGTCATTTATACATTCTTCAGACCTGAGTTCAGCATTCAACATCCAGTTTATACATTCCCTATTACACATGCAATTTGAAAGAACTTCCAATAAATTCCCAAATATCAAACTCCTCAGATCAACAATGTTTAGAATTATCACAATCACATAAGTAATAATTCAATAACTAAAATTTAAACAAAAAAATAAATCATAGTGAGAAACATCTAGGTTAACTCACAGTATGCTCCAGAAAAGCTATTGCTTAATGATCCTGCAATGTCTGGATGCTGACGATCAACTTATGTTTTTGTATTCATGCAATACACACATATTTTACACATTACTAAGTTGATCAATCATATGATTATTCACTCATGCACATATATATGTGTCATTTTTAATGAATGCTCCATTGACGTTTTGGGTATGTATTCTTATACATAGATCTTGACTATTCAATTTGTGCTTATACACCCTAAGACCATTCAAACATTATATTTTGTATACTACCATTTTGCAATTAGGTTTGTACCTTTATGTTAGCTTGATTCACTCCAAATTCATCAACCATACCTTACACTTATCCTTGAACACTTTCATGATCAAAAAGCCTCTTATAACACACACACAATTGTTACTTTAAATTTGGAATTTCAACAAGCTAGATCTATACATTCACCAAACTTTTCCATCAATATATACTAATACATTTACCAAATTCTAATTCATAATTACCCCATGTTCTTCAATTCTCATTCATCCATACCTTATACAAATTACTCATGTCCTTAAGATAATGTTTGCATTAAAAGAACTCATTTATTCATTTAACAAATCATAATTTCCATATTTGAACTTAACCACATCAAAACAGTCCATTCTTTAGGTCATGACATCAATTAGCTACGTAAACTTATCAAGCTCTTAACCAATTAACCAAGAAACAATCTAGGCTCATTCCTAGCCTTAATCAAGTTCAAATATACCAATTTAGAGTGGAATTCCTCAACTAATTTGACACGTACACATGGCTGAAATTAAAATTCTAGAATTTGTCATCAACATCACTAATGTGTGTAACTTTACTACCTTTAATACTTCACGAATTTTACAAGCTTAGAGACATCATCAACACCTGCAATTTTCCAGATTTCATGTCCTTTAAGGTTACTTAATTTCAGGTTAATTTAACTTTCATATTGGTTACACTAAAGCTTACAAAATTCTTCTCACTTATGTCATTAACAGTCCCTTTTTTCAAACACATCTATAGCTCTAATTTTCCAGATTCAAGAACACTTCAATAACACCTATCTTTACCATGAATCCACCTTCATTTGTACTTCAAATCTCAACCTAAATTATCCATTTAACAGTCTATAACCTACTATTTTCACGCATCAATAACAAAACAGAAAAGTAACCAATTCATCCATCACATTCCAGCAAAACATCATCATCAATGCCACATGCATTCCATCCCAATTCAGTCATCATAAAATTTCTATTTCAGCATGCCACAAAGATCATAATTTCACTTACTTGTTTAGCTCAAGTTCCACCTCAATGATCGAGCTAACTTAGCTCGCCATGCATGCAAAATCATCCAAGTACAAGATGGAAGTAAAATGGTTTTGGCAAAGGTAAAGTGATGATAGCAGATTATAGTTATATTTAAGCAGATTTTAGTATGGATCTTGAAGTGACTATGAACGAAATTGAAGCAAAATTCAGAAGCTGTGAGAGTGTGTGAGTGTTTTGGTGGTGAGAATAAAGGAAAGAAGAAGAATGAACACAACAGAAACTATGCCTGCAGGAGCTTAACTCATTAGGTGTTCGGTGTCACTACTATACAATGGCATTTGTCACCTATGCATGTAAGTCACTTGTGTAGCACACCACTCTCATAGGGTATATTCCCGAACATTTCGACGACATTCGAGAACATACTCTACTAGGGTGGCATGATAGAATAGTCAAACAATCAAACTCGTTGAATTTTTTTCAAACATCACATGCAGATTACCGAAAATTAATAATCAAATTTAGGCCCATTTTTCATAAACATTATAGTCACAATTGTTATTACACTCATTGAGCAACCTCATTTACAAACATATCCAATTTTGAAAGTCATTACAAACTCACATTTGATCAAATATTAAACACATTCATGAAATTTCAATAATCTTTTAGGCCCATTACAAAATACCAAAAATGTATTTGATCACAATTGTTATTACAAACATAATTCATTTATACAATAAATGAAGCTTGCAGAATACAATATTTAATACTAAATTTATAGAAAATATATGCAAACGCCAACTAATCCCAACCTCTATCTCTTACTCAAATATAATTGCTTGACCCCAATTTGTCTAACTGGAAATCTGTCTAAGCCTAAAAAATGTTGCAAATATTGTGTTGAGCTTTGCGAACTCAGTGAGCGGACCATCCTTGATGGCTCACTCCTATCACATAACATATACAGTTCATGCTTAAAGTTCATATACACTTCTTGTTAGTATATAATGCACATCATTTCACTAATAATCATATAACATCACATAACATATTGATCACTTATTTCACAGTTCACATTCAGAGTAGTCAAACAGTTCATTTCGATCATTTGAAACATACATATCAATTATATATGCAATGCCCATGAGACTCACTTTTGATTGTTATTGTTATGACCAAGTGCCTGCAACTATCTTAGATACGTTGTGGATACCAGGCTCATTAATAATTGTCCCTTATCCGTTGTGAATACAGGGCTCATTTTACATAGTGAGCCTTTGGCTCTTAATTACTTTATGAGCTTTAAGCTCTTTTTCACTTTTTGGGCTTTAAGCGCTTTTTCGATGGCTACTCCGGTCACAACTACCTTTATATTATCATACATTCACGTAATGGAATGCATGACATGTATTCAATCAATTAATTGTGCTCAATCTGACACATTTTTATTTAATTTCACATTCTCATTCGCATTTATCATCGAACCTTGGTCCAGTATTTAACATTTAAGTTGAGAATCACTTATTCAGCCAAATTCACATACAATGAGCACTTCCAATGATTTTCATGCATCAAACGCCTCAGAAATTCAATGTCCGAAATCAACACATTCACATCACATAATAATTCAATACAGAAATTAAAACAAACAATTAATTTAGAGGAGACCATCTAGGTCGACTCACAGTATGCTCCAGATTACCATTAGCTTCTATGATCCAGAAACGTCTGGATACGGACATTCTGTTCTATTTAACAACATCATGCAATAAACATATTGTACGCATATTATGAATGGCACAATATTATGAATATTCAATCACATACATATGTGTATATATTGTGTATAATGCATTCTCAATGACAATCCCAGGTATATTACCTAAATTCACATCTTATGTTCATTCTCATTTCATGAATCATATACGTCTACTTGAACTTAGGTTTACACTTCATTTGTACATGATCATCTAAGTTCATCATTCAATCCTTATCCTTTATATGTGTCCAGTTTATTCTTACGCTTACACCTCAAGAATACTTGGTTATTCTAATATCATAAATAAACTTCTCGCCATTTCTTTTCGAACATTATATGCTCTCAGAATACCCAATTCTCATTGACATTACTTAATACATATTACTAATCTCCTTTGAATCATAACTGCAATCATATGAACATCTTCATTCCCATTATACTCATGCCTTTGGTACTTTGATATCAACAATTCATTCATTAAGTTATAACCTCAATTATCACTTCATTTATATCAGACATTTAATCACTTAATCCAAGCATCATTCTAGGTTTAATTCAAGTTCCATTCAAGCCTAAATTAAGTCCAAATGGTCAGTAAATGTCCACTGGGCATATATTCTTAGGTATTCCAGCTTTCCAGCTCTGCCTATGTCCATTTGAAGGGACATCATATCCGATGGGTAGACCTTCACGAGACATCTACAGAAATGTAAAATTTTGAACCTTTAGATAGGGAAATCTCTCTTCGGGGGTCTTTATAGAAGTTGTAGAGCTCGAAGTTCTCTTCGAAAGCATACTTAAATGACCTCAAAATGACATCCACAACAAAATTTATGCCTTTTTTCCCAAAATCTAGCCATTTGCATCCATATTTTCGAGATTTCTAACTCTTTACTTACTACATTCAGCACCTTATGCTTGGTCTATCATTTCTTGTTTAATTACTTATTATTTCCCCATCATTATTAACTTCATTTCAACTCAATATCATCTATAAAAAAATGATAGTCCATGATTGATCATGAATACTAAAAACAGAACATATACATATATACATTCATCATCAACTTTTTGCACTTTTTCAACTTTATTTCCCCTTTCATTTCATCTCTAACTATCACCTTAATTCTTCCCATTTCAAGACACCACATTACTTCCTTTCTTTAGCTCTAGACTAATTTTAGTTCATCTCTAAAACACCAAAAGAGATCCACATTAATACACTAAGAAAACATAATATAAAACCCATTATCTATCAAATTTTTCTACACTTTTTTCCTGCACCATCTTTAATGATCTTTCTATTTCAAACTCATATCTACAACAACTTATGAAATATTGATCATTATAAGCACAAAAACAAGAATCAATGTGTTCATTTCCTTACCCACATTCCAACCTATATAAAACACAAGTTACTCTATTAATCCAACATTATATCATTCCACAATCTATTACCCTTCGAAACACAAAAGCAAGACATGGAAATATCCATTGTTCACACATGTTACACATATATTTTCAACATCTTTTTCATGATCATTCATCCTCTTAAACTATCATCTAATATGCTTCATTTAACAAAGCCATGAAGATTAATAAGTTACTTTATTTACCCAAAGCTTCTTCAAGAGTCTCCAAAAAACCCTAGCTCCCAAACATCTCACGATCATCTTCATTTATGAAGGAGAGATTAGGTTTTTCTTGTGACAAAATGAGAGATAATAAGGATCTTGAAGTGGTAGTGTAGGATTTTGACAAAAATCAACATGAAGGGGTTGGACTGTGAGAAGAAGAATATCGTGGATTTAAGAGAAGAGAAAAAGAATGAAGAAAGTGAGGAAAAGGAGGAAACAAACATAAGCAACGGAAATGATAAGTGAAAGACCATCTCATGGTTTTTCACTTAGATACTTTCGTGGAATGGATGTATGGCAAGTGGCATTACACATGTCACTTACCACATGTCTTATTCCTATGGCGTTACTTGCTCCCATCTTTAATAACTAGTCCATTTGATTCTAATTTCTACTCTAATTGACTTCCAATTTTAAATGACATATGTCATTAAATCCAAATGTCATTTATAAAAATTTCTACTGCCATCTGACACTTATTTCTGCTACTATTCATCAATTATACTGTCACTTGGCATTTTTCCTAGTCTAAAAATTACCCAAAATTTCAGAAAATTTTCTAAATTTCCCCAAAATATCTAAATTACTTGTTATACACACCAACTCAATTTTTAAGGCACATAATCCACAATTCACATTATAATCACATTAAATATCAATTATACCCAAAAAAATGTCAAATGAGTACATGTACAGTTATTGAAATGTCTGAAAAACACTCAAATTCATGTGTGTGTATACGAACATTATGTTTGAGTATGAAATGCATTTTTCTGATCTCTCATTGCTACTTTTCATTTACAGAAATTTGGGGTTCCAACTCTTAATATGGAAACGGGTTGTTACAATTCTCCCCTTTATAAATTTCGTCCTCAAAATTCTTATCTGATTAATAAAAAAGGAAGGGGTATTGTTTCCTCAAATGCTCCTATGTTTCCCATTTAACTTCATCTCTCGAATAATTTCTTATAATTGACTATAGTCAATTGAATCACTCAGTCTTTCAATTACTTACTCAGATATCCTTCTTTCTTAACTGATTCCTTAATATATCTCATATTACTTGTAAGTTTCACTTCCAGTGCTGACAATACATCTATCAAATCATACCAATATCTCCTAAACATACTCATGTAACACAGTGCGAATCTGATATATCTTTGTTGGTAAGACTAACTTAATTCAATGGTCCTATGCTCTTAATAACTTCATATAGACCAATACAATTCAGGCTTAGCTATCCTTTTTAACGAACCTTAGCACACCTTGACAAGGTGGTACTTTCAGAAACACTTTATCTATCTCTCTATATTCCATATCTTCGGTGTTAATCCCCTAACTCGTTTATCATTCTTGAATCACTTAATTTCCAATACAGTTCAATTTCACTTATCAATAGCATCTCGAATCAATTCTGGCCTTTGACAATTTTTAGGCCCTCTTTATCTCAATACAAGGGTAGACGAATCATTCTGCCATATAATGCCTTATACGGTGGTCTACTGATACCACTATAATAATAATTTTCATAATCTAATTCAATCTGAACTATACATTGATCTCATGTTCTTAGGAACTCCAAAATATAAGCTCTAAGCATATCTCCAACATTTAAGACTGTTGGTAATTCAAACATTGAGTCACTTGATTCTACATTCTTAGCTGCTAAATTATGTTTCAGCGTATCCCTACTAGGATGTATAACATAGGTTGTTATTTGTGCTTTCTCTAATAATCTCTTTGCTCAATCATCTTTATCAGGAATAGATACTTTTTACTACAATCACAAAATATAAATTTTCCAATTTAATTCTAAATTCGAATTCATTTCTAATTCCTTAATAAGATTCAAAAATTTTAAATCCTCACTTAGGGCTTTTCTAATCCTTTCATATAAAACTAATCTTAAATTCAATATAGCTAATATTACTTCATTTGGCCCCAAATTCAACTCGACATTGTATGCTCTTTATTGCACTAGATTTGGTAACCTCAATATCTAAATTTGTGCTACACTGCTATTGAATTTTCTATTCAATGCATCGGATTACAACACTGGCTTTAATGGAAAATACTCATTTGTACATCATGATCTTCAAGTAACTCAATCCATTGTCTCAGTCTCGTATTCAATTCTTTCAAACTCAATAATTACCTCAAACTTCAATGATCTGTATATTTATATATAGATCCAAAATGTTTCACTGTACATGTAATGTCTCCAAGCTCTCAAAGTAATTTCTATTGTAGCAAATTCTAAATCATTTATCAAATAATCAACTTATAAGACTTTAATTATCTCTATGCATACAAAATCACTTTATTATGCTGCAACAAATTGCATCTTAATCTCTGGTGCGAAACATCATTATATACTACATATTCTCCAAATCCAAATGATATAATTAACATTGGGTTATAATTCCTCAAAATTATTTTTACATCCATCATTATATATGATTGACACATTTTTCCTTAGAAATTTTGTCAAAGGGTTAAGATCAGTGAAAACGCTTCGACAATCTCTTGTAGTAACCAATATACAACCAGTTCTAGAAAACTATGGATCTCATATATATATTCCTTGGAGTTTCTCACTTCATCATTACCTCTACTTTACCTTTTTAAGTCTACCTACATGCCCTGTCCAGATACAATAGGACCCAACATATTACTTGATCAAGCTGAAATTTACGCTTACTGAATTTGGCCTATAATTGTTTCTCCTTAATGATATGTAAGATTTACATCAAGTTAAAAAAATATTCCTTTCAACTTTTCGAATGTACTCAATTATCATCTTATGATCACAGTCATTAATTGATCCAAGCAAGGTTGGGAACACTTTATTCATTATAACATAAATACTGACGGGGACATTTGTCAACCCAAACAAATATCACCAAGACTCAATGCACCCATATCTGGACCTCGAAATTCTTAAGTAACTAGTTCCTCAGATGGGGTAACATTATCTCATGTTTTTCTCAGTCTCCCCAATTGATTTATTTTCTCAAATGACTTTCTCCATTCAATCGATTTCCTTTAAATTCTCATTGACTTATTATAATGTCTATTCTTTTATACTAGTTTCTCTACACGTTTCAATTTATTCATAAGCCTTAATTTTCTAAACTTAATCATCAAATCTAACTTGTACCTTCCAAATATATGGATATAGAGCACATTGTGGACCTAAGTTCCTTTAGTAATAATAATAATATCATCCCAATTTCATGAACCTAATAATGTAAATGAGTTTCCCTTCATCAACAAGATACAAGTAATCTCTATAGGTAGTATTTTCAGCTTCTTATGCCCGAGTCTTAATTATAAATGGATCTCTAATATTCACATCTGATTCATTCGATATTCATTCATTCTTAGAAGTAAACCATCCTATCTACTAGACCTAATTCGGTGAAATTCTTCTTCGAAAGAACATTTTCTGTGACTATCATTTATATTGTTCACGTAATCCTTATCAATCAACTGTTTTCATCATTGCTTATCAGCCATTCTTAGTACCTTAGGAAGATAAATTTCTATCATAACTTATATGATCAGAATACTCTTTATAATGAAACTCAGTGAAGCAATAAACACTTTCATTTACTCTCCAAATTTTCCAAAATTCACATTCATTCCATACTAATTTAACTATCATATTCATTTCCTTAAAACTCACAAAACTCCACTCATTTGATTCTTTTTCATTCATTTAATCCCATTCATTCTTGTAACCTTAACTCTTTCCGTAATACATGAAAATTTTTCTCTATAGTTCATCATTTTATTATATCTGTTTAAACCTATGCTTCCACTACGCTACTCTGAGTCTTCTCAAAATTTTAACTATAGGGACTATGACTATAGAGTATTCAATATGTCATAGATCACTCCCTATACCATATCCAAGTATATATTACACACTACAATAAAATCATGAATTAGCCACAAAAATTTTCTGACGGACAAAAAACCATAGCTATTTACCAACCGAAACCAACAATCCGTCGGTACATACATTGTACTGTTTATATATAGTGTCGGAAATATATTACCGTTGGCAATACTGGAGGGAATGAATTTCGCTCAAAATCTCCGATGACATATAGCGATGACACAACCTTTACAGAAAATTACGGGAATGCTTCCTGCAATTTAATTGCTTCAGACATGTACCGACGGAACATATTCTGTCGGTAAGTTATGCTCAGTGTCTGCTATTCACCGACAGAATATCGTCCATCAGTAAACTTGATTTTAAGTTTACCGAAGACGTAACCATGATCGTCGGTAATAATTGCGGGAGTGCTTCCCGCAATTCACTTGCTTCGGACATTTACCAACGGAATTGGTACCGTCGGTAAATGTGGTTCAGCTTTTGTTATATACCGACGTAATGTGTTCCACCAGTATACATTAAATTAACTTTACCGATGAAAATTTGGTTCTATCGCAAAATGTAGCGGTAATAAGACGCGGTGAAATAATTAGGAAATTTAAATACCGACGGAATGTATATTCTATCGGTAAATGTCGACTAGTTAATAAATAAAATGACGTCGTTTGGTTCATCGTCTTTAACAAGAACCAGGCCCCCCTATTTCTGCTTCTTCTCTCCTCTCGTCGCGCCGTCTAAATCCGACCTCCTTCCTTGCCTTTTCTAGCCATTTTTTGACTGTTTTTTGGCTCATCATACGTCGTTTAAGGTAAGCTCTCTAATGGGTGTATTATTTCTCCAAAAAATGCATGTTTTTAGTGTTAACCATGGGTGTT
>JAOQMS010078611.1:0-21677 GCA_027563885.1 Erythroxylum longipes | reverse complement strand
TTAAACTTCCAAAAATAATTCTATCATGGCCCCAAAATTATTCTAAGGCAAAAATTCAAATTCCATGCTTATTCCATGAACTATTATGCTTAATTCAACGAAAAATTTTGGGGGCCAACACCGAGGGTGCGCGAAGGCATGCGAGCGAGGAAAGGCTCATAAGTACTTGACTTTGGCGAGGTAGGTCGAAGGTATGTAAAATATCTGAGGTTTTATACTAACTTAGATTATGACTTGTACTTAGTCATGGAGCGATGAGACTGCATCATAAGCGAGCTTGATCATAGAAGATGGACTTATCCATGGACGTGCATTGATGGACCCATATGCAGATAAGCCTTGGTGATTTGGAAAACACATCAGTAGTGACGTGGCAACTATGGGTGATATGGCACATGATGACATGGAAACTATGGGTGATATGGCATATGATGACGTGGCGAGATCAACTTGAAGATCACATTGGAGATTCATTAAATCTAAGAGATAAAGACTTATGGGAGACTCATCTGAAGATAGCAGAGGTCTTCAAGGATATGGATGCAATCTTCCAAGTTAGTATGTAATCTTTATTTGATTAGATTTTAATGTAATGTAGCCAATTATAAGAGTCTTAAGGGAAAGAGGATGTCTTCCCACTAGTCGGTGTGGTGCAGTGTAATCTTTAGTTGATAGGATCAACTAAGATTGTGGAGATCCTTAAAGATCTTGAACTTGCTTTCCAAGCAAGAGGAGCCTATAAATAGCTCATTAAAGTTGAGAGCTATTCATTCAATCATTGAGTCATTCACTTATTGAGAGAAATCACTCAGAGGAGAGAACATCGAGAGTTGAGAGCTTTTAGGGGGTTCTCATTATAAAGGTTTCGAGTAAGGAGTTCCTTGTAAGTGTTTTAAGAAGGAGGTATTAATATATTTTTTTAACATTTTGTTGAGAGTTAATGAAAGATTAGCTTTGGCTATATATCTCTTGTTGCTTTCTTTACTCTATTATTTTGTGTGTGACAGAAACATTTTAAACACTTATATGCGCATTAGGTATTTGAGGGATAACAGAATTGTTCGGTGACATTAACATGAGAAGGTTAAATCTTGCTTAAGCAGACCAAAGCGGGATTGCCATATGAAGGTGGGCACGACTTGTGGTAAAAGTTCGAGTCCAAAGTAGACTTTTGTGACAACTGGTATCAGAGACAATCTAGAGCGATGGCTGGTGGAAGTAATCTGACGGAAAGGGTTACCAGCATAGAGGCGATTCTTAAGTCTCTCGCCCCAACAGATGAGGGAGTAGTTCCTTTGTTAGAACGTATTGCAACCTTGGAGAGGGAGCTTTAAGAAACTATAACAGTGCTCGAGGAACAAATGAAAGCTCGTGAGGAGATGAGTTATGATATGTTGGTGCTCAAGCGTGTGATGGCAAGGCACGAGGCGAGTGTCTGAGTGGAAAGCACTATGGTGAAGCTGCGAGAGCCATGAGTTTTCGATGGCAAACGTAGTGCTAAGGAGCTCGAAAGTTTTCTGTGGGACATAAAGCATTACTTTACAGCAGAAAAGGTGGCGAACTCAGAGAAGGTGTCAATCATAAAAATGTACATGGTGGGTGATGCCAAGCTGTGGTGGAGAATGAAGACCTCTAATGACATCAATGTAGGCAGACCTCCCTTTGATACGTGGGACAAGCTGAAGAAGGAGCTAACGGATCAGTTCCTACACAACAACACTTCATGGCTTGCGAGGGAAACTTTGAAGAGGTTGAAGCAAGACAACTCGGTGAGGGAGTATGTAAGGAAGTTCACATCGGTGATGTTGGACTTGTGGAATATGTCAGAGGAAGACAAGTTGTTCAACTTCATTAGCAGCTTGCAAGGTTAGGCACAAATGGAGCTTCGGAGGCAGAACGTGAAGGACCTCCCTAGCGCAATAGCGGCAGTAAATGCCTTGAAGGATCTCCATTTGCCACCAACTTGACCTAGTGGAGGGCAAGAAAAATGGTGGAACCTGGGATGGCAAAGACAAGGTGGGAGAATCTTCTCAATATGAAAAGAAGCAATCAAAGGGGAAGGTTGCATGCTTCATCTGTGAATGGTCGCATTATGCTCGAGAATGCCCGAAGAGGAAGAAGGATAAGGAGAAGATGAACTCCATAGTCTCTAAAGAAAAAGGAGGGAGCGATGAAGATGACTCGAGGGAAGGAGCCATCAACAACATCGCCTATTTGAATGTTATTAGCCTTGTGGAGGACGACCCATGCAAAAACAAACTTGACGGAAAGAGGAGATGGTACGTGAGAAAGGTGCCAACGGAAGAGAAGACTTGCTCCAGTCTTTGATAGTTGGCGAAGGAGTCTTTGAGGGAACCGCTCGTGGAGGAGTGCCCACAGATTATTTTGACGAGGGCGTCAAATTCTTTTAGTAGAGCTGGTTTGTTAGACTCCTAAGTCCAAACTGCGGGATCGTGCGAGTGTTGGCAAGCCTTGGCCAATGCTTGGCACACAGGTTGGCACGAGGAAGGCATGTTGACGAGGGAACAAGGTGAAGTCTTGTGAGTTGGCAAGCAAAACTCGAGGAACTTGAGAAGTAGGTGAGGGATGTAGGTAGTATCGATAAAAATCTTGAGAGTAGGCGAGATTTGGTACGCATGCGCACGCTTAGACGTACATTGGTGGAAATCTTTAATGAGACGTGAGATTCAGATATGAGGTCGTGCAAAGTTGGTGAACTAAGTCATGCGAGACTCGAGGGTACGTGAAGCCATACGAGTGAGGAAAGACGCATAAGGACTTGACTTTGGCAAGGCAAGTCAAAAGTATGTACAATTTATGAGGTTTTATACTAACTCGGATTATGACTTGTACTTAGTTATGTAGTGACGAGACTGCTCCATGAGTGAGCTTGATAATGGAAGATAGACTTGTTCATGGACGTGTATTGATGGACCCATGTACAGATAGGCCTTGGTGACATGGAAAATACATTAGCAGTGATGTGGCAACTATGGGTGATGTGGCATATGATAACGTGGCGAGATCAACTTGAAGATCACATTGGAGATTCATCAAATCTAAAAGATAAAGACCATGTGGGAGAATCATCTGAAGATAGCAGAGATCTTCAAGGATATGGATGCAATCTTCCAAGTTGGCATGTAATCTTTATTTGATTAGATTTTAATGTAATGTATCCAATTAGAAAAGTCCTAAGGGAAAGGGGATGTCATCTTCCTACTAGTTGGTGTGATGCAGTGTAATCTTTAGTTGATAGGATCAACTAGGATTGTAGAAATCCTTAAAGATCTTGAACTTGCTTTCCAAGCAAGAGGAGCCTATAAATAGCTTATTAGAGTTAAGAGCTATTCATTCAATCATTGAGTCATTCACTCATTGAAAGAAATCACTCATAGGAGAGAGCTTTGAGACTTGAGAGCTTTTGGGGGGTTCTCATTGTAAGGGTTTCAAGTAGGGAGTTCCTTGTAAGTGCTTCGAGAAGTAGGTACTTATATATTTTGTGAACATTTTGTTGAGAGTTAATAACAGATTAGCGTCGGCTATATATCTCTTATTGCTTTCTTTACTCTATTGTACACTTGTGTTACTTTGTGTGTGAGAGAAACACTTTAAACACTTGTATGCGTGTGAGGTGTTCGAGGGCTAATGGAATTGTTTGGTGACATTCACGTGAGAAGGCTAAATCTTGCTTAAGTGGACCAAAGCAGGATTGTCGTGAGAAGGTGGGCGCGACTTGTGGTAAAAGTTTAAGTCTAAAGTAGACCTTTGTGACACATTCCATATTAACATATAATTTATACAGAAGCATATATAAATGAGTTTACACATCTAAGTTAACTCACAATACGCTCCAGAAAACCTATTACCTTGATGTTCCGGCAATGTCTAGATGTTGACGATCACCTCTTGCGTCTATCGTCATACATTACACACATAGTTCACAAATCACTAATTTGTTTAATCAAATGAATATACAATCATGCACATGTATATGTGTCATGTTTCAATGCATGCTTAATTGACTTTCCGTGTATGTATTCTTATACAAATATCTTGACCATTCAAACATTATAGCTTGTATACATCTAGTTTGTAATTGGGTTTATACCTTAGGGAAGCTTGATTTACTCCAAATTCATTAATCATACATTCACCAAACTTTTCTAACGATATATATATTCATACAATTACCCAATTCTCATTTACAATTACCTCATGTTCTTCAATGCTCATTTGTTCATACCTAATACACATTGCTCATATCCTTAAGATCATGTTTGCATTCATAAGAATACCTTTATTCCTTCATCACATCATAATTTCCAAATTTGTTTAAATTGATACCAAAATAGTACATTCTTTAAGTTATGACATCAATTAACCTAAACTTATCATTCTCTTAACCAATTAATCAAGCAACAATCTAGATTCATTCCAAGCCTCAATCAAGACCAAATACACCAGTTTAGGTTGAATTTTTCTCAGTTGGTTTAATATGTACACAAAACAGAAATTATCAATCCAGAACTAGGCCCACGATCATGGGGTACCTTGCCACGATAGTGACAAAAGGCAAGTAATTAGGCCACGATCGCGTACTGAGGGCCACGATCGTGCACAGTCTTTTTCCTCAATTCTCCACGAATTTCACATACTTAGAGATATCACTACTACTTGAATTTTTCCAGAATTCATGTCCTATAAAGCTACTTCATTTCATGCTAGTCTAGCTTTGATTTTGTTATATAAAGTCCCACGAAAATCTACTCATTTGTTTTATTACCATTCACTTTATACCATCTTACATGTAGTCCTAACTTTTCCAGACTTCAATAACACCGATCTATAGCATGAATTTGTCATCAATTATACTTCAAATCCCAAATTAGATCATCTGTATAACAACCTATAAACTACTATTTTCATCCATCCAAAAAGAAAGCAAAAAAGTAACTAATTCATCATTCATTTTCTAGTAAAACTTTAACATCAACATTACATTCAATCCAGCCCTAATCAGGAATCATAAAATTCTTCTGACACACGCCACAATAGTTCAGTATTTCACCTACTTGTTCAAATCAAATGCTACCTCAATGTATCAAGCCTGCTTTGCCTCACATGCACACAAGATCATCTCAAGAATAAGGTGGGAGTAGGATGGCTTTAGCAAAGACAAGAAGATAACTGCAATTACAACAATGTTCTGCTTCTATAACTATCTTTATAAAGGATTTTTGCATGGATTTTGTGTGGCAATTGAAAAAAATTTAGGCATAAAAACAGAGATGTGAGGGAGAAGTAAGTTTCGACAGTGAGAGGAAGAAGAAGGAGAGAGTTTCAGTAGAAAACAACAAGTGAAGAGACTCTGCCATATGTGTGTCGTGTGGTGTGAGTGGAGGTTGAGTTTAAGGATACTTGTCAAGTGTCTAAGCCAGCTACATGTCCTCTTTTTAGGCAGTCAATGTCACTTAGTTCTTAGGCCATTTGTAACTTAATTCCACTATCATATGTCACTCAATTTATAAGCTTAGTCATCCTAAATTTTCACATGTCAACTTGTCGTACTACTTGAAATATTTCTTAGTCTAAATGTACATTTTAATTGATCAATCTTCCAATTGTAATTATAAACTCCAAATTACTAATTGTAATCGATCAATTTTTTTATTGGTAAATCAAAATACAAGACATTAGAAATACACAATCATGTCACAATTATTTAGAAACTTTTATACCTAGGAACATGTCAATTAAATGCAATTTTTCTAAATCAAATTTCATGTGTGTATCCTCATATGATGCATGTGAATGAAATCATAAAAATCATATCCTAAATGTACCAAATTCATTCTAATATGATGTAATTCATATGACTAAGTAATCTATTACTTTAATCTCTTAGTAGGTTTGGAAATCGACTATTACAATTCTCCCCTCCTTAAGAAATTTCATCTTCGAAATTCTTACCTGATTGATCAAATAAATGGGTTATTGTTTTCTCATGTTCTCCGTAGTCTTCCATGTAACTTCCTCTCTCGAGTGATTCCTCCAAAGGAGTTTAACCAAAGGAATTACTCGATTTCTTAATTTCTTAATCTAATATCCAACTATTTTAACCGGTTCCTCTACATAACTCAAATTAGTTGTAATCTCAACCTCCTGTGCTGGTAATATATGTGCTGGATCTGACCGATATCTCCTAAGCATACTAACATGAAATACATTATGAATATGAGACATTTCTGGCGATAATGCTAATTTGTAAGCTAATGGTCCAACTCTCTCAGTAATCTCATAATGACCGATATATCTAGGGCTTAACTTTCCCTTTTTACCAAACCTTAGCACCCCTTGCCAAAGCGACACTCTAAAAAATACCTTGTCTCCTACTTGGTACTCCATATCTCTCTAGTGCTAATCTGCATAACTCTTTTATCTGTCTTGAGCTGCCTTAATCCTATTACAGATCAATTTTAACTTATCATTAGTATCTTCAATCAACTCTGGGCCTTCAACAATTATTAGGCCCTCTTCATCCCAGTATAAAGGTGCTCAACACCTTTTGCTATAAAAAGCTTCATATGGAGCCATACCAATCTTACTATGATAATGATTTGTATGCAAATTCAATGAGAGCTACATATTCATTCCATGCTCCTAGAAACTCCAAAACACAGGCCTTAAGTATATCCTCAACAGTCTGAATAGTCCTCTCACTCTGTTCGTTTGTCTGAGGATGAAACTATGTACTAAAATTTAACTTTGTACTTAATACTGTCTATAGATTACCCTAAAATATAGAAGTAAATCTGGGATCTCGATCTGATTCAATAAACATTGGGACCCCATGTAACCTCACTATCTCATTTACATATCTTCGAGCTAACTGATCTAGTTTGTTATTCTCTCTAATAGGTAAGAAATGAGTTAATTTTGTTAATCTGTCAAAAATGACCCAAATGGTATCATGCTGCCTCAGAGTTCTCGATAAACCCATAATAAAATCCACTGTAATCCTCTTTTATTTCCACTCTAGAATAAGCAATGACTGCAATTTCTTAAATGGTGCCTAATGCTTTACTTTAACTTATTAGCATATCAAGCATTTGGCAACATACTCAGCCACTTGCTTCTTCATCCCTGGCCACCAAAAATGTTGTTTCAAAGTATTGTACATCTTGGTAGTACCAGGATATATAGCATAGGTTACTATATATGCTTTCTCCAAAATTTCCTTTCACAAACCATCAACATCTGGTACACATAATCTCTTATTCAACCACAATGTATTATTTCTCAACTTAAACTCAAAAATCAGATTCTGTTTTAACTTCTCTACAATCTTCATTGCTTTTAGGTCTTTGCTTTGAGCTATTATGATCCTTTCATATAATACTGATCTTAGCTTTAACGTAGCTAACAATGCTTCATGCTATCCCAAACTTAACTCAACATTCAGTGCTCTCAGTTGAACTAGAATTGGTAACCTCGATGCTTGAATTTATGCTACACTATTATTAGATTTCCTGCTTAATGCATCATCTGCAAAATTATCCTTACCTGGATGATACTCTATTATGTAATCATAATCCTTAATCAACTCAATCCACATCTTTTGTCTCATATTAATTTCCTTTTGACTCAACAGATATCTCAAACTTCAATGATTCGTAAAAATCTAAAACATTTCTCTATATATATTATGTCTCCAAATTTTGAAAGAAAATACTACTTCCATAAGCTGTAAATCATAAACTGGATAATTGAACTCATAAGGCCTTATCTGTCTTGAAGAATAAGCAATCACCCTACCATACTATATCAAAACACAACCTAACCCCTGGTGTGAAGCATCACAATATACAACATATCCTCCAAATCCAAATGGAATAGCTAACAACAGTGTCATAGTTAATCGATATTTTAACTCATCAAAGCTCCATTGACATTCATCAGTCCATCGAAAAGGTACATTCTTCCTCAGAAGCTTCATCAAAGGGCCTGAGATTAAGGAAAACCCCTCAACAAACCTCTTATAATAACCTGCTAGCCCAAGAAACCCCCAAATCTCAGCCACATTTCTAGGTGCTTCCCACTTCATCACTGCCACTACTTTATTTGGGTCTACCTGTATGCCCTGTCCAAACACTATATGATCCAAGAACACCATCCGATCAAGACAAAATTCACACTTACTGAACTTGGCGTACAATTGCTTCTCTCTCATTATTTGTAAAATTAATCTCAAATGCTCAGAATGTTCCTCTCTACTCCTCGAATGCACCAAGATATCATCTATAAATACAATAGCAAAGTGATCTAAGTAAGGTAGGAATACTTTATTCATCAATTCCATAAAGGATGCCAGAGCATTCGTCAATCTAAAAGACATCACAAAAATTCAAAGTGTCTATATCTGGTTCTGAAAGTGCTCTTTGGTACATCGTCTTCAGCTATTTTAATTGATAATACCCTGACCTCAAATCCAGTTTAGTAAACACCTCAGCTCCCTGTGACTGATCGAGTCAATCATCTATTCTCAGTAGGGGTTATTTATTCTTCACTACTATCTGATTTAATTCCCTATAATCAATGTATAATCTTAAAGTCCCATCCTTCTTCTTCATAAACAAAACTTGAGCTTCCCAAGGTGACACACTAGGTCTGATAAAACCTTTATCTAACAACTCCTGCAGCTGAGTCTTAAGTTCTTTAAGTTCCACAGGTGCCATCCTATAAGGAGGAATAGATATAGGAGCAGTACCTAGGACAAAGTCAATGGTGAACTCCATTTCCCTATCTGGTGGTAATCTTGGTAAGTCAGTGGGAAAAACATCTATAAAATCCCTAACAATAGGAATATCCTGTAATGTCTGTTCAACTCGGGAGTCAGTCATATACGCTAAATAAGCCTCACATCCACTTCGAATTAGTCTAAAAGCGCTCATTGATGAAATCAATTTAGCTGGCACTATTTGACTAACACTTTAAAATATTTCTTTTGGTTAAGCAGGGGATTCAAAAATATCTTCCTTAGTGTAACAATTAATCACAGCCCTATGAATAGTATGCCAGTCCATACCTAAAACAAGGTCTATCTCTTTCAACTGCAGTACTATCAATTCGGCTTTTAACTCAGCCTGGTCAACCCCAATAATACACCCTTTACATACTTCTCCAATCACTGTAATACTAGCTACTGGAGTTCTCACCTTTAAGCTAAATTTCAACATCTCTCTCTCACAATGCAATTTAGATTCCAGATGTGGGGTAATAAATGAATGTGTAGATCTGGGATCTAACAATGCAAATGCTTCAAAATTAAAGACATGTAACACACCTACAACAACATCTGGGGAATTCTGCAATTCCTATTTGTAGTGGCAAAGATCCTGGCCTGGTAGCGTCATTGGTTACTCCGTACCTCCATCCTAACATTAGGTCCTGATAAATTAGCTTTGCCCTTACCTCTGCCTCTTTGCCCTACTCCACTAGCCCTGCTCTGTTGAATAGTCATCTTCGTCACTAATCCTCCTCTCACTCTACACTGTGCTCCTAAAGTTACTGGACAGTCTCTAATCTGATGCTCTAAGGAGCCATAGCGCAAATAAGCTCCCAGTACCTTCCTACATACTCCTTCTTCGCTTTTTCCATAGTATTCACAACTGGGAATATGTTGTGTTTGTCTACCATAACTCTGTCCTCCAGATGCCTGACCTCTACCACCACCAGAATGAACAAAACTGCCTCTACGTCTTAACCCTGACTGCCTTGATCTCGATTGTGATCGTGATAATTTATTCTGGCATTTACTAAATTTCCTTCTAAAGTTAGCTTGAAACTCACCATGCCTCTTAGACCTGAACTTTTTTCTATACTCTCCTTATTCATCCTTCAATAACTACTCAATTCAAATCGAAGCAGCTCGTTACTCAGTAAAACTATTCAGATTTGTAATAACCAACCTCATCCTGATCTCCATATTCAATCCATCCTCAAACTGCCTACATTTATCTTCTTCAGTTGGGATCAGAGCAGTAGCATACCCTAATAGTTCATTGAACCATACCTCATACTTAGCTACCCTGAGTTTTCCCTGTTTTAGATCTAGGAATTCCTTCTTCTTCCTCTCCAAATAAATATTTGACATATAATTACCCTTAAAGACTTTCAGGAAGTCCCCCCATGTCAGTTTGCAAAGTCGGGCGAAACTACCTAGAACTGTCTTCCACCACTGATAGGCTAGACCTTGAAGTAATGAAACTATGTAATTGAACCTCTCATCAAACTAACAGTCCATTTGATCAAATACTCTCTCTATTCCCTCCAGCCAACCCTCTACCTCGGTAGGGTCTATACTTCCATAGAAGTCTATAACCCCGTACTTCCTAAGTTTATCATACCTCCTTCCTCTCCTGTTAGAAACTCTTTGAGGCATTTGTTTAGATTGGGGCTTATGGGACTCCCTATTGGCTCCTATTAACTCAAGATCATCTAATTCTGCGACACGATCTCTTATTGCAGATGACCTATAACAAATAATAATAATGATCACTAAATGGGTCTCTTTCTATATGCCATATTGAAATGCTCGTATATGTCCCTAAGGATGCCAAACCATGCTTTAATACCAAAAACTATAACATACCACTCCCATACAGCATATGCTCGAACATACTAGAGGATATTCAAAAACATACTCTATGAAAATGGTACATTAGGACAATCGAACTAGCTCATTAAAGGCATCAAACATATCATAGGCATTCTAAATGTTCAATTCTTCTGATTTCATTCATAAACATAAAAGTCACATGTCATTACAATTCACAATCCCCATATACATTACACAAGATTTGTTTGAGTTCAATCTCAGTACAAAAAATATAAATGGGATGATAATACACAAGACTCTAACTAGACTTCTCATATTCAGCTGATCAAACCTTTGAGCCATTCTAGTCCCCAAAATGCAAGTACTAGACTTCTACTATATCACCTTAGTACCTAAAACTCCATTGAACCTAAAAAACAACGTTGCAATTTTGATGAGTTTGCGAACTCAGTGAGTGAACCATCATTGATGTATTCACTTAAGTCAGATCACAAAAACAGGTATACTAATGTTTATAATACTTCCACCAGCATGTCATGTAAACTAGCATTGTATATCACCACACATTATCCATTAATTTCAACTATATTTCACTATTTCAAAACAATTCAATAATACATTTCAATTCAATCATTTGATACATGTAGGTATGTATATGCAAATGCCCATACGTTTCCATTTTCATTTTTATTTTGTTGTGACCAAGTGTCGATCAACCGAATTTACTGTTTCGTATCTGTTGTGGACACCGATATCATTTTTGGCTCGTATCCATTATGGATATCGAGTCCATGTCATCTGAGATCTCAAAGCTCTTTTCCCACATCAGTCACTTTGGTCACAAGTCCTTTATCTGATCATGGATTTCAATGTGATGAGATGCATCATTTCATATGCTATGTTTTCATTTCCTTTCATTTTTGTATACTCATACCACATATATCAAACTCCTCAAATCTAAGTCCAGCATTTATCAATTAGTTATAAACATGTTCCATATTAACATACAATTTACACAGAAGCACATGTAAATGATTTTACATATCTAAGTTAACTCACAGTACGCTCTAAAAAAGCTATTGCCTCGATGTTTCGACAATATCTAGATGTTGACGATCACCTTTTGCATCTATCGTCGTGCATTACACACACAGTTCACAAATCACTAATTTGTTTAATCACATGAATATACAATCATGCATATGTATATGTGTCATGTTTCAATTCATACTTAATTGACTTTCCGAGTATGTATTCTTCTACATATATCTTGACCATTCAAACATTATAGCTTGTATACATCTAGTTTGCAATCAGGTTTATACCTTAAGTAAGCTTGATTTACTCCAAATTCATCAATCATACATTCACCAAACTTTTCTAGCAATATATATATTCATACAATTACCCAATTCTCATTCACAATTACCTCATGTTCTTCAACGCTCATTCATTCATGCTTAATATACATTACTCATATCCTTAAGATCATGTTTGCATTTATAAGAATACCTTTATTCCTTCATCACATCATAATTTCTAGATTTGGTTACATAGACACCAAAACAGTACATTCTTTATGTTTTGACATCAATTAACCTAAACTTATCATGCTCTTAACCAATTAATCAAGCAATAATCTAAATTCATTTTAAGCCTTAATAAAGACCAAATACACCAATTTAGAGTGACTTTTCCTCAGTTGGTTCAATATGTACACAAAACAAAAATTATCAATCCATAACTAGGCCTATGATTGTGGGGGACCTTGCCACGATCATGAGAGAGGGAAAGTAATTAGGCCACGATCGTGCACTGAGGGCCATGATAGTGTGCAGTCTTTCTTCCTTAATTCTCCACGAATTTCACATACTTAGAGAAATCACTACTACTTGAATTTTTTCCAAAATTAATGTCCTATAAAGCGACTTCATTTCATGCTAGTCTATGCTCCATATTGGTTATATTATGTCCCACAAAAATCTACTCATTTGTTTCATTACCATTTACTTTATACCATCTTACATGTAGACCTAACTTTTCCAGATTTGAAAACACTGCAATGACACATATCTTTAGCATGAATTATTCATCAATTATACTTAAAATCCCAAATTAGATCAAAACACAAGGATTGGTTTCAAATCCTTGTGTTTTGATCCAAATGTGAGATTAATTGAGTGAAAATGGCGTGAATATTGCATGAATATTAATTAAGTTATTTTGTGAATTTTGCATTAAAACACCAAAGACATTTTGCATGAAAATTAAAAAAAGAAAAAAAGAACAAAGAATAAAGTGGTGAAACATGTCACCACCTCAAGGTGGTGATAAATCACCTCTTTAAAGTGCAGAACATTTAATTAATTCACCACATAACAAGTGCATCACATTTAATGTAATTAAATGTTATGCACGATGCAAGGTGATGATTTTATATCATACCCGTGCATGGTTAATACACAAGTGTGACAAGGGAGTCACACCCATGACTCCCCATACCCGTGAGAAGTTTTAAGATTAATTTTGGCTTTAATAAGTGGCAGCTTACAAAGTTAAAGCATGCAACCCTAAGTTTAGGAGCAGTCTATAAAAGGCAAGAGGGGGTGGAGGCTGAAGAGGAATTTTTTCCATTAAATGTTTCATTCATTCACTTATACAGAGAAACAGACATGGGAGGTGTAAGGAGTAGAGAAAAAGAAGATAAACAGAAGAGAGAAACAGAGAAAGAAAACAGAGTGAGAAAGGAAGAAGAGAAAAATAGTAGAGAGGTGGAAGTTTGGGAGAGGCTGAAAGCAAGAGTTGGAGCTAAATCCCATTCAACTTGAGTGAACATTCATATGGGAAAGAACCTGAAGAAGAAGATGAGAGCCAAAGCTGGAAGCTTAAGAGGGACTAGAGATCTCCACAACTCTTCATCCAATGATTTGTTTGCTTATTCTATTCCTCATTTTTGCTTTGTTTCTTTCATTTTACTATCTGTTGTTAACTAACTTATACTCTTATTAGTTTAGCCGACTGTTATTTGTTTCTTTTGATAATCCATTTGGTATTCACTGTTTTATTATTGCTTTAATACTTTTTTTGACAGCAACATATGATTAAAGTGTTTAATGATGATGGATGTGGTGATATCTGTGATAGGCTGACCTCTTTTCTTGAGAATTAATGTAGCTATTTAGTTAAATATGCATGATTGGGTTACGTATTTGTTGTCTTAATTATTGTTGTGGTTTCTAAACTAAATGGATATAATAAAATGACCAAACTTTGCATCATTTTAGCGTTAAATTAAGATTCGAGAGATGAAGTTTAATACAGATCAAGAAACTATGGACATTTAGGTTAAGAACTAGAAATATATTAACTAAAGTGGTAATTGTTAGTTGAGTTTTTATAATTAATTCAGATATGGTTGAATAAGAAAGTTAAACTAGTTCATTATTCGAATCAAATTAGAACCTAACTATTAATTTTAGTAAGAGAATAATCCAATCATTTTCCCTTAATCATGCATAGGAGATTAAATTAATGAAATTAATTCTTAAGAGTTTTCCCACTTTGATTAATCCATTTTTCTTTGCTCCCAATTAATTCTGCCAACTTTTCAATTTAATTTCATAATTTTCCTTAAAAGCTTTCACTCAGTAATCAGGATAGAATGTCTAGGACTGCACTACTTTTTTTTAATTTTTAATTCAAACTTAATTTAAGTTGACCAATTTCACCTTTGTGGGAGACAACCTTGCGTTATCAACTACAACTATCTCGTATACTTGCGAGTAGGATAACCTAGGTCTTTTTAGAATTTTTTGGGCATAACAAGTTTTTGGCGCCATTGTTGGGGAGGTATTTAGTGTTTTGAACTTGAATTAATTTTGATTGTTTTTGTTTGTTAAAGTGATTTTGATTGTTTCGTAAATTGTTTTATCTATTCATACATACATTTTTGTGTTGCTATTTCCTTGAGTTATTTTAGTAATTTTCTTATTAATTCACTGTTGTTTTTATTTGGTTTATGCGAGGAAGGAGGTCTCAGGAAGGTGAACTTGCTCCCTTTATTGACAATGTACATTGGATAAAAGAACTTCCAAAGGACTTTGAAGACAATCTTGAGGGACCCAAACCAGAAGATCAAAAGATGGGCGAAAGGCAGCCAGTGATAAAGGAGTATGCCAGACCAGTAATTGGTACTCCCACTTCATGCATACAATTGGGGGAGGCAGCTAGGAACTATGAATTAAAGAGTATCTACTACAACATGTTGTCATCATTCTATGGGGTTCCCAATGAAGACCTTTTAAACTTCATTCGAGAATTATATACCACTCTCTAGACATTCCCATTGGATGGCCTAGATGAAGATCAACTTAGGATGAGGTGCTTCCTATACACATTAAAGGATCGGGCCAAGGTATGGCTGATGACCCTTCCACTCAGTTCATTGACTATATGGGAAAAGGTGTACAACAAGTTCATGGGAAAGTTCTATTCCCACAAAAAAACTTCTAAGTTACAGACAAAGATAGCTACCTTCACTTAGATGAAGGGAGAGCCATTCCATGAGGTATGGGAATGCTTCAAACTCCTGCTCATTCAGTGTCCACACCATTATTGTCCACTCCACATGCAAAACTAGTTCTTTTATGATGGATTGACACAACAATGTCAGTATATGGTGGACAATGCAGCAGGAGGAGCTGTGGGAAAGAAGATGGTCAAGGAAATATATGAGATCTTCTAAATGTTAGGGGCCAATTCTCAATACAAGAGCTTGAGGGGAAGAAGAGTTGGAGTTCATGAAGTAAGCTCGCATCAACAATTGGCTATGCAAATAGCTGAGTTAACGAGGCATATGAAGATGCTAACTACAAGGCTACCCCAAAACGTTCCAAATCAAGAGGTCTGTGGCATATGTAGAACTTATGGTTATGGAGCTAATGTTTGTTCGTATTCTTGTGAGCCTTTTGCAGATAGGGAGGAATAAGTGAACTCACTCAACAGTTTTTAACCAGGGGAGCATAATGATTTATACTCAAACACCTACAAGACTGATCAGAGAAACCACCCCAATATTCCATGGAAGACTAATAGTCCACCAGTGCAGCCCTAATAATAAACCAAAATTTTCAGAGGGCATATTATTACCAAGCGCAATCCTCACTTCAAAACCCACCATGCAAGCCTTTTTTTAGGAAAGCCTAAATGCTTTTATTCAAGTCACAACTCAAAATCAAGAAACGAACAACAAGAGATTCAATTCTTTAGAGGCATCTGTGAAAAGGGTTGAGATCCAAGTAAGGCAACTCGTGGCTTAATTGCACAACAACTAAAAAGGGAAGTTGCCCAGTCAACTGAGCAAGCACAAGCAGTCACTATTTTGAGAAGTGGTAAGGTAATCGATAAGCATGTTGAGATCCCTTCTAATCTTTCTAGTGTAAGTAATCAAGAGGAGGAGAGCCTCCCCAACGAAGAAAGTGAGCACAATGGAGGAAGCAATGGGCATAACAACCCTTCAAGTCAAGTTCAAAAGGGTGAAAATTGGGGCATGCAACCGACTGCAATAAAGGGCCAAGATTGCATAAGGTGACTAAGGCTTATAAACCACTGATCCCATATCTGAGTTACCTTAAGGAATCGAAACAAGATAAGCAATTTTCTGATATTTATAAAATGTTTTCCAAAGTTAATATTAACCTACCTTTGTTAGTTGTGATCAGAAATATTCCAGCTTATGTGAAGTTCTTCAAGGAAGTAAGCACCAAGAAACAAAAATTCGAGCCAAACTAGAAGGTGATAGTTTCAGAGGTTGCAAATGCGATGCTACAACAACAATTACCCCCCAAATTGAAGGATCCAGGGAGTTTTCTTATGCAAGTATCAATGGGTAATGGTGATGAGGTTCAGGGTATGCTTGACCTTAGGGCGAGTATAAACCTTATGCCTCAATCTTTTTATAAAAAACTGGATCTAAGACAATTAAAACCAACCAAAATGTGCCTATAATTAGTTGATAGGTCAATCCGTTATCTGAAAGGAATAATGGAAGATGTGTTGGTGAAGGTTGGTGGATTGATTATTCCTGTAGAATTTATGGTCTTAAACATGAGGGAGGTTAAACAACATAGGAAGGAACACACCATACTCCTAGGGAGGCCTTTTTATGGCCACTACTAATACCTTGATTGATGAGAAGAATGGAAAGTTAAGCATGACTATTTTAGGAGAAACAGTAGAATTTTCAATCTTTAATGTTGAACCTGTTCCTATAACTACTGTTTATGAAGAATGCTCTCATGTTAATCTGTTTAATCCTGTAGACTTTGATTTTGTGTTGCAGGAAGAAGAAGAAAAGAAATTGAGCTTGGTTAGGGAGATTGATAAGTGTTGTCAATTATTGGATGATGCAACCGCGGGAGAGGTTAGAAAATTTTTGGAGAAGAAGACCTGTGAAGAGAAGGAAACAGTGGAATCGATCACTTTGGATGATCTACCTTGAGCGTAACGGTTGAGGTGTCCAACTAAAAGACATTAAATAAGCGTTCAATGGGAGGCAACCCATATCATTTCTCTATTTTGTCTTTCAATCTAGTTGTTTGTTATTTCTATTAGTGAAACTTGACTTAATATATTTTCTTTAGGTGTACAGGCCTTCTTTTCAATCTCTTCTATTTTTCATCCTCGCAGCTACCTTCACTCCTCAATTTCAAGCGCCATGCTTATTGCCATGCTCCACACCACATCGATGTAGCTACCACCACACTTTCGTATCGTATTTCTTTCCCTATTCTTTTTATTGTTCATACTGCATGTAGTTTAACTTCTTTTAGTCTTTAATGTTTGTCCTCGTTCATATTAATTTTTTCCTTTTGTCCTAGACCCCTGTTTTACTTTTTTGTGTCACATTAGAAATAATGTGATGTTTAAGTGGGGGCAGGGGGGTGGAGGATTAATTGTGTATTGTGTGTTTGTTTTCCCATTTATTATTTAAAGATGCATGATCATTAAATGAACTTAATCAGGATTAGAAATGCATATATTAGTGAATGAGTATACTTGCATACTTAGACTGATTAACTTGGATTTCATTTAAAAGGACCTTAGCTTGTTGTGATAGATGAATGACACTTTTCATTTGGTAAGAATTTGAGCCTTTTTGAAATATTAAACACAAATTTCCATTATTCTTTGTTGAGAGTGTAATTTCATGATTAAGGAACTCTAGAACTTGCTTGCAAATACTAGTTGAGATCACATAACCTTATGCAAACGTTGAAATGATGAAGGCAATTAGGATTTACAACGTTAGCTTAAAAAGCCGCCATAATGTCACCTTTAGTGAGCTCCCTTATGCTTAAATGAAACCTTTTCTTTCTTTAAACCCAAAATATGAGTCTTGACCTTGATTGTTTATCCACTGCATTACACCTACCATAAGGGCAAGTTGAGCATTTGAAAAGGTATAATCCGGTTAAGGGAATAAGTGTAGGGGAATCATAGCTTATAGTTAGCTTTTGAGTTAAGGGCGGGTATGGTTGTAGTAATTTTCTCTCCTCTATATTTTTCTTCCCTTAATTTCCTTATTTCAAATGAATAAATAAATCATTAAAAAAGAGAAAAGAAAAAGATAAAAGAAAAAAATGAAAAAAGAATTGAAAAGAAACAAAGGAAAGAGAAGACAAATAGAAAATGAAAGAAGAGAAGAGATGTAAAAATGGGGAGTGGTAACTTTATTACATGAGAGGAAAGAATTGAGTGTTTTATTTGTCATTTTTCTGAATTACTTTGAATGCTCGATTAGATTTATGGTTTTAAACTATAATTTTGCTTTTTTTTCCCTACCTTTAGCTTGGCCCCATTACATCTGAAATAAAGACCTTCAAATTGATGTTTGTGTTTGGTATGAGTGGTGATTGGGTTAGTAAGCAATCCTATGGTAGATACCTTACATGAAATGAACGATGAATGAATATTTACTTCCTTTGAATGCTTGAGAGGATGGAGAGTAGAGTGAGTGTCTATCGCACTTGTTGTTGGTTCTTTGAATTGAAGTTCTTGTTGATTTTCACTAAGCATGCGAAGAATTGTTTGTTCATGGAGTATTATGAGTTTTAAGTTCTTAGGTTTTGATTATTGAATTGATCGTTGATATCTTTGACTATTATTTGGGAAAATTGTTGTTTTCATTGTTTGTTCTTCTGTACTCTAGTGCTCTTTATTATGCTTGAGGACAAGCATAGTTTAAGTGTGGGGGAATTGTTGTGTCTAATTTTTATTGCTTTTAATTGCCTTCATATCTTTATTTTGGTTACAAATCCCTATGTTTTGATCCAAATGTGAGATTAATTGACTGAAAATGATGTGAATATTACATGAATGTTAATTGGGTTATTTTGTGAAATTTACATTAAAACACCAAAGTCACATAAATTTTGCATGAAAATTAAAAAAGAAAGAAAGAAAGAAAAAAGAAATAAAGAATAAAGTGGTGACATATGTCACCACCTCACGGTGGTGATAAATCACCACCTTAAATTGGATTAAATGTTATGTATGGTGGTGACTTGGTAAGTCACCATTGTGTAAGGTGATGATTTTATGTCACACCCGCACATGGTTAAGTCACACCTGTGACTCCCCATGCATAGCCATGAGAAGTTTTAAGATTAATTCTAGTTTTAATACTTGGTAGCTTGCGACGTTAAGGCACACAACCCTAAACTTAGGAACAGTCTATAAAAAGCAAGAAGGGGTGATAACTGAAGAGGAACTTTTTCCATTCACTGTTTCATTCATTCACTCAAACAGATACATAGGCATGGGAGGCGCAGAGAGATAGAGAAAAAGATGATAGACAGAAGAGAGAAACAAAGAAAGAAAACAAAGTGAGTCTGGAAGAAGAGCAAAACAACAGAGAGGTGGAAGCTTGGGAGAGGCCGAAAGTGAGAGCCAGAGCTAAATCCCATTCAACTTGAGTGAACATTCATTTGGGGAAAAAACTGAAGCAGAAGGTGAGAGCCAAAGATGGAAGCTTAAGAGTGACTGGAGATCTCCACAACTCTTCATCCAATGATTTGTTTGCCTATTATAATCCTCATTTGTTGCTTTGTTTCTTTCATTTTACTATCTGTTATTAACTGAGTTATACTTTTGTTTGTTTAGCCAACTTTTTTTTCTTTTGATAATCTATTCGGTATTCACTATTTTCTTATTGCTTTAATACTTTTGTTGATAGTAACATGTGATTAAAGTGTTTAATGATGACGGATGTGGTGATATCTGTGATGGGCTAATATATTTTCTTGAGAATTAATGTAGCTATTTAGTTGAATATGCATGATTGGGTTACGGATCTATTATCTTATTTATTACTATGGTTTCTGAACTAAATGGATATAATATAATGGACAAACTTTGCATCATTTTAGTGTTAAATGAAGATTCGAGAGATGAAGTTTAATAAAGGTTGAGAAACTATAGACACTTAGGTTAAGAACTAGAAATATATTAAATTAAGTGGTAATTGATAATTTTCATAATTAATTAGGATAATAACTTGTTGAATATGAAAGTTAGACTAGTTCACTATTCGAATCAATTTAGAACCTAACTATTAATTTTAGTGAGACAACATGCCAATCATTTTCCCTTAATCATGTGTAGAAGATTAAATTAGTGAAATTAATTCTCAAGAGTTTTTCCATATTAATTAATCTATTTGTGTTGCTCCCAATTGATTCCGTCTACTTTTCAATTTAATTTCATAATTTTCCTCAAAAACTTTCCCAACAATCGGGATAGAATGTCTAGGACTGCATTGTTTTGCATTGTTTTTTTTTATTTTTAATTTAACTTAATTTAAGTTGACCAATTCCACCTCCATGGGAGACAACCCTCAACTACAACTATCTCGTATACTTGTGAGTAGGATAGCCTAGGTCTTTTTAGAAATTTCTGGGCATAACACACTCTTATTTCCTTAAGAGGTAAAGCATATGGGTAATCTGCAAGACTCCTAGCATTTCCCATTTTTTGAACCAGTTAGTCCATCTGAGGACTTTTGTTTAGGACAAAGTGTCTTGCACTATTGGTAAAGGGAAGCTTATTTCTCTATGGTTTGACAACTGGACAACTCAAGTTCCTTTATTGCACTTACCACATTTGATTAGAGGTTCGGCCACCTTGTCACTCCATACTACAATAGATTCTTTCATCGAAGGAGGCTACTGAAAATTTCCAGACAATCTTAGACATTTGCAACCTCACTATTATCCTTCACTCATTCAAGATACCTTCTTTTGGCATAACAAGCCCCCTCATAAATTATCCAACAAAACCATTCGGGATCTCTTTAGGATGAAGAGACTAGATGTGTTTTGGCATTAAATCATTTGGTAAAAAATTATCCCGCCAAGAATTTCTTTGCTATTATGGCTCACTATACAAAATAGGTTAAATACGACTAATTGAATTAGCTAATTGAATATCAATACACATTTCCCTTTATGTCAAATCTAGGAAGAAACTAGAGTTCATTTATTTTTTATGTGTGAGGTGATTAATCGAGGTATGAAAAGATGTTCTAATGCAATGTAGTTGGTGTACACAAGAGAATACCTTCTCGAGTGTTATTCAGTCCTTGGCAGCCTAGAAAAGTCCCGTGATTTTGTCTCATATAGTTGTTGTGAGCATGTGTGTCCAAGCTATATGGAAAGAGAGAAACACAAGGCTCTTGAATCCAAGATAAGCCTATTGACATTATTATTACTTAAATCCTAGATGAAGTCAAAGAGCTTATGGCTTTAAGCAACTCTCCAAACAACACCAACTTTTTCTATTATGTTATTCTTGCATACATTTTGACTTGCTCAACTAAATTGATACTGTTATTTTCTAGCTTAAAGGGTATCCCCCTAGATCACTTATATGTTTTTACTTATATCTTTTATCAATATATAATATTCTTTCTTTTTTCAAAAAAAAAACTTCACCTTGGCACTAGCAATGTATCTTATACTTCTCTTATCAAACCACCACATCTCAATTCCAAGAAAAG